>CAJNJA010007573.1:0-11186 GCA_905231915.1 Symbiodinium necroappetens
GCTCTCTCCTCGCTGACACAGGAGCCGTGCCAGCCGCATGTGCGCGACAGGCAGAACACAGCCGGGTGCTTCGAGGCAGTCCACCCTGCCAAGCTTCACAACCGCATCATCTCCAGCGGCAACCATGTTTGGAGACTCTGGCACCAGCCCTGATCCGCTGCGAAGCATCAGGCTTGCGATGCTTGCCTCGCCAGACTCCAGGTGTAGGCACCCTGAAGTCGGGGCATGGCAATGGGTGCAGCTGATCTGCTGCGACACGAGCTTTCTTTGGGCATAGATGGCGCCACCCGTGCCCTTCGCTTTGCAGTCGATCAACGAAAGCGGGGCAGCGAGCTCGGCCCCGGCTTTGACGTAGACACAGCCGCCGTGGCTCGCGGCAGAGCAGTTCGACACGTGCAGCCCCCAGGCCTCTCAGCACCATGTCATGCGCACAAAAGGTAGGTCCGATCAACATCCTAGTCTAGTCTTCCACCCGGTGCAAGGGTTAGGAGGCTGAGATTAAACATGGCAGTGAAGCTTCCAGCATCAAAAATTTCAAACCCCTGCCTTGTTGATCCACGTCGTCATGATGCCTCCACCTTTATCTGCATGGGAGTCGCGGATGGTCAGCGTGGCCATCTCCTCCATCGTGACGTTGCCAGGCGAGAAAATGCCACCTTGCCGTGGAAACGCTCCCGCTAAACGAATCAGCAGCATGCCAGCGGCTCAAAGCATCCGCCAAGCTTCAGGACTCCTAGAAACCCGGGCCGGTGCCTCCTTCGTGAATGGCTTTGCAGCCCCCAAGGCTCACAGCGCCGCCGGACTGCGTGAAATCGTCCCCAGTGAAAATGCAGCCTCCAGGGCAAGGCAGGTGTGATTTGCCGATTGGACTGAAAGCTCGTTTGACCACCTTGTCTTCGCTTCACGATACCACAGCCAAATGTTTCCAGCAAATGCAGCACGGTGGAGGGTTCAGCATGTGATGCAACCGCTAGCCACGAGTCTACAAAATCCAAAGGATGAACTTCAATCACGGGGCTCTTGCAACAAGCAACCGCAGTACCCAACATACAAGCAGGCTCGTTCAAAGTTTTCTCGAGTTGGGGATCGAACTGTTGCAGGTCTGCTGGTGATGCTGATAGAAGCAATCCAGCCAGTTTCCCTAATTTCTGGCCGGGTCGATGCTCCGGAGCTCCCGACAGGGCTCTTTACAGCAAGAGCTTGCACATGGCATCAGTTGCTCCAACTACTGGGCTCCCCCGAAAGCTCTCAGCTCGTATCAAGTTTAGTTCGAAGAACCCTGCGCCGTAAAGCTTCTTCAGACTTCTGGCTTCCAGAGCCAACAGTCAACCTGTGGACATGGCTGCTGGCCGCTGGCTACGAATCTGAATGATGAATTTCATGTGCGAAACCGTGCAAGAGAGCTCCCAGACATTTTCAACGGACAAGCATGTGGAAGAGGGCGGCATTGCTCGAGGCAATGAGCTGCTGGTGCTTGAAACCTCTGTTCAAGATGCGGCTACGGTGCCGACATCAACCGTCAGTCAGCGAGAGCATACTCGTTTCCTGCGGTTGGGCAAGACCATCATGCATCCAACGTGTTTCCGCCTTGAAGACTGAACACCTAAACATTGCTTGTGACTTGCCGCGCTGCAGCACAGGCTGCATCTGCCTGCAAACCTCTCACGCCTTGAACGCGAAGACCCCTCCGCCCCAAAACTGCATGGCCCATGACGCTGCTGGGCGAGGATCCCTCGAAAGCGACCCACTCCCCCCGCTGCCTCCATGCTGCCAAGCCTTAGACTCCGTGGCGGTGACATTGCCACCGGAGACGTGCATGTCCCACTCTGCCAAGATGGCACCTGCATGCGCGTGCAGCAGCGTCGCTCAACTGCTGCTTATACCTATACCTGGAAAGCCAGTAGTCTGTATTTTGGGCCTACTTTGAGCCAATTCTGGGCTACTTTAGGGTATCGTAGTCTGTTATTTTGGGCTACTTGTCTTTTCAGGTAACCCCAAAGCCGGAAGTATGTAAGGGCTGATGACTTCGGGGTTAGAGGGGGTTAGGGTTTCGGCTCCTGAGTGAGGTTCAAAAGCTGGGCCGTGCACGCGCGCTTTATCACCGCACACAGCTTCCGGACAAGCTTGAGGAAGCATGAAGTCTGCAACAATCCGCCTGGCATCTCGAAATTCACAGAAGGGCGAAGCAAGGGCCACACACATGTACCCAAGCCCTACGATACCGGGCTCAGCGCTGAGCCAAGGTCGGAACTAGTGCAGACAAGGCTCCATGCCCCCAACCAAAGGCAACGATGGGAACATCTCTGCTCCGGCTTGGGGTTTAGGGTTTAGAGGTTCAGGGTTTTGGGGGTTTAGGGGTACCAGAAACACAAAAATAAGCACAAGGAGGTGTCCTCTGCAGGAGCCTCCGAAGCTTTCCAATCCGAAATGCTCCAAGCTCGTCACATACCACCTGCAAGGAATCAAAGCCCTAAGGGTCCATGTACCCAAAGAGTATATACCTTGGCCTTAAAGTAGTCCCTAGAAAGGTACTTTGGGGCCAATGTATCTACTATTTGGGTACATGGACCCTCAGGGAAGCAGAATGATCCCGGGTAATGTAGGATGAGCAGCACCATCTGCGAACACTTACAAGGCATCCTCTGGCACTGGGAATGACTCTTTAGGCAGTGTCAAAGAGAGGTTCCGTGCCGAGGGCGGCTGCGTGTTCGAGACAGCTACATGCAGCATGCAGTTCAGCAACCGGCCCGAAACCAGTCAACTTGATGCTGGGGTGATCTTTGCAGGGACGCACTGACGCAAGAGCACTGGGTCTGCATTCTCGCTTCAAGGCTTCCCAAGCTTATACCTTTTCTGCGATACTCTCTCTCTCTCTCTATATATATATGTATATATATATATATAAATATAAATATAAATATATATATATATATACATATATATATATACAAGTACGCCAAGACCGTGTGTCCCCAGCCTATGTTAAGCCCTAGGAATAAACCCTTTATACAAATTCTGCAAAAGGAACCTCTGCTTCATGTGGGTGTGGTTGTTCGTAGATTTGCGGCTCGTCAAGGTGTGGAAAAACCTGGGCTACTCAAATCTGGGTTTAGGGTCTAGGGATTTAGGGTTGGGGGATTAGGATTCCTGAGTTAAATTTGCAGCTGGTGTGTTGAGCAGGATTTGGCTATCGCAGGCCTTGATGTTTGAATTGTCTAAATACCAATGTTTAGAAGACCTGCAGCTCTAACCCCTTACCCTAAACCCTAAACCCTAAACCGCGCCTTTTATCCAGTACACACCATGGCCTTCACCCATAGGCCCCTAAGTAGTTCCTTTTTATGGTTTATACATAGAGTGTTAGAAGGTAATCCCCAAAAAAGGAACTACTTAGGGGCCTATGGGCAGGTTCAGCTGGCGTTTGCTGATTTTCCCTGGCGGCACCTCAAATGCGGATTCGATCCTCTGCCTGACGAGGGTTTAGGGTTTTGTAGGTTTAGGGTCTAGGGTTTAGGGTTTAGGGTTTGGCTTTAGGGCTTATAGGGTTTAGGGTTTAGGGTTTTTGGTCTGGGGTTTCGCTAGGACATGGGGCTTAAACTATGATTTTAAACGCTTCGCGTCGTCCGCCTCGGCCCGGCTGTACTTGAAGCAGGTGCATTGCTTCGGAAAGCAATGGGTAGGTCGCACTGTTGCAGTCTTGAGTGAACGAGCGCAGTTGCTTCAGACTGTGTTTTAATGTCAGTATTTGTGGCACATGCAGTGCATTATCCCATAGACGTTACTATAATGTTCGCATCACACTTCTCACTGGTCTCGTATGCAACCTCCCATGTGTTGGAACGGGAATCAAGCTTTGCAACGAAGTACAAGACACAGCCTCTGAATTCCCAGGCTTTAGCATCAACTTCACGAATGATGCAAGCTGTTCGCAAAGAAAACACGCCCAAACTTGGTTGCTCCCGTGGACGTAGGGGTCGCCAACCCGAAATCCAATTTTGGGGAGGGTTTAGTGGGCCTAAAGAGGGATTCCGTGTGGGAACTCTGACCGCTACGTCCTTCAGGTATATTGGGCTCTCCCGGTCGGCTGTGCATGATTTAGCGGTTTTTGTTGGTCTACATTAGGTTCTGTAAGGGTGTTGTACAGGGTTTACCTTGTTCCCGTGGTAGGGCCCCTTAATTTCCTGAATCACACATGTCTGGTTTAGGATTAGCAAGTCGTGTTAAGATTGGGTTTACGGTTTAGGCTTACATGATTCCGGTTTATGGGGCTTCGTCGTGGCTTCCGGTGTGGAGTTTCGTGCTTCAGGTGTATAAGGTAGTTTTAAGTGTGGGATTTCGTCTGTGACGTTTCCAGCATAAAGGTTCGTCATGGCCAGGGCGCAGGGTATTATGTTTAGGGTTTACCTACTTTAATGTACGGCTTCGTGTTTACAGCTGCTGAGCGCCTGTTCACTTTCCATGTGTTGCTCTTCTGGCACTTCTTTCGGAGTTTAAGCTCATGTTGCTCGCCCCGAGGTTCAGGAATGCAATACTGACTGCGCGTGTGCATGCGCGCGTGGGTGGGTGTGGGTGTGGTGTTTAGGGGTTCAGGGTTTAAACCTAAACCCTAAACCCTAAATTCAAAGGGCATCGTACATCGTGCAGTCACCAAAAGGCCTTTAAAAAACAAAAAAACTCTAAGGGTTTAACGGTTACCGATTTAGGCACCACCACCAGAACAGATTCTGAGAGTCCGGTTGCTGTCAGGGTTCCTTTAAGGGGGCTTGAAAGGGTTGCTATCTATGACGGCTTCGTGAACGTGCCCTAATGACTAGAATAGGGTTTGGGTTTGGGTGCATATTTTCAGTCAAAATAAGGAACGACACTGAGAAATGTTGATGATTATTCAGGCCCCTATATTAAGCCCACATCCTAAGCCCTAAACCGTAAACCCTGAACCCTAAACTCTAAACCGAGTGTTTGACCAGTGGGTTTCTAAAACACGCAGGTCTTTTGCTGTGTCGAGTTTAGGGCTTAGAGATGTTTAGAGTCTAAGGTTGTGCCCTAAAGAAATGGTAATTCCTAGTTCAGCCGTAGCAATGATGCTCATAGTAGCAGCCACTGCTTAATATTGCTACTTGTTTACTCAAGTGAGCACGAGGAAGTCCTCGTCCGGGACCACTGGAGCCTTTGTTGAGCTGGTTCCGGATGCTTGGCGCTCGGCGGTGGGGGGATCATAAAACTAAGGGCGAAGGCCGGTCGGCCAATCAAGAAACTTCACAGATAACACAACCCCGAGACGCATGCTGAAGTGCACGCATGCCTCCAACCTTGCATACATGCATATGCAAGCTATAGAGAGTTGGACGGACGCAGAGATACAGCGTGCTTTCTTAAAAACGCACGCACATAGCACAGACAATGAGCATTGCTCGATTTGTGTTCCCCAAAGTACTGCCCAAACCCTAAATCCTACCCTAATTCTGAGAATCCTGGACCCTAAAATTACGATGTAATTCCGAAGCCTTAAACTCTGATATACACTCAAACCCCAATTCTCTAAACCCTGGAAACCCCTCATGGAAGCTCTTGTAGAATGATACCATGATCTAAACTTCAGCCTTAACCCATCAACAGTACGTTATGAAACTACAAATTTATAAATATCAAGCCTCTTGCTTAAGGGGTATTGGGCTGTCTGGGATAGTGTAATGCCGTGCCCTCAGCCTGCTTGCGCAAGCTGCCTGCTACTGTGACCTAACTGCGAACCTAGCTGTTGTGTTTGGGGTGTGGCTTTGGGCTTGGAATGTAAACCCTCTACACTGAACCCTATGCCCCAAGCCCTTACAAACTGTTCATACTACCTTCACAAGGAGTGTTTTCGTATGTCGCATATATATATATATATAGATTTTCGGGACAATTAGACTTTCGTGTTTTTATTATGTTTCTAAGGGTGCGTAAGGTGCTACAACGAGGGTTCGGGGTTTGTGGTTAGGATCCTGCAAACGTGTAGGTTCCGCCAGGTTAGATTTCATGTGTCACTGACCCACTTTCGCATGGAAGCTGCGCCGTGCCGATCTTTGGCTCTTTTGATTCATGCTGGAGGCATTCCATGGATTGCTGTTGTTGTTGTTGTTGTTTGTGTTTGCATCCAGAACATTGGTTTAAGGCGAGACTATTGTATTTATTAGCGGTAGGTTTTCTTGCCAGCAGTCTCGGCATGATGCTCATCATTGGCCGGAGTTAATGTGATGTTGGCTATTATAGGAGTATAGTTGTATTCCGATGACCACTTTTTACCCGTTAGTTATAAGGAGTACATCGTAAATCATCTTAAGGATCCTACCATATTTTAAGGTCTATTCCTTAACTAAGGGAGTCTTTTGGAAGCTCTGAGTATACCGTGATCTGCTTGTCCTCCTCCTAGGTCAAGACCCCAAAGCTTGTTCTTGGAACAAGGCCCTTTTTGGGGGGAATTACGCATAGCACGATCTCCAAAACTTTTGAGCCCGAGCCCTAAATCCTAAAGGGGGTGAAACCCTGGATCCCATCCCACAATTGCAAATCCACATCGCCTACTGCCTTCGTCGGCGTGGTCTGAAATTAGCTGTGCCTGTGTTGGGCCTGCAGTGCGCCAATGTGCGCAGCATCTGGACTGCAAAGTGGCTGGTGGGTCACAGTGTGTGTGTGTGTGTATGTGTGTGTGTGTGTATGTAGGTGTGTGTGTGTGTGCGTGTGCGTCTGTATGTCTCTGTGTGTGTGTGTCTATATATATATATGTGTGTGTGTGCGTCTGTATGTCTCTGTGTGTGTGTGTCTGTGTGTGTGAGCGGTTTTCGATTCAGTGCTTCAAGGTTTAGCCGGTCATGGACTATGGGGTTCAGCGATATTCAGTTGGTGCTTAGGGTTCAGCTCCATCCATGGAAATATCAACATTGAAGAGTTAGCTCAACACTGTCCTCAATCGCCGAACGCTCCCTAACGAGTGATACTGTTGATGATAGGAATCCTGCATTAGCTGAAAAGCCCTAGACTATGGGAATTATGGTATATTCCTCATTATGGGTAAGGCAGGATTTATATCATCAACCGTAGTGTTCTTCCATGTTCTTCCGGGCCCCGTGACATAACTAGAGCTAAGCATCCCCTGGGCCGTGCTTTTGTTGTTCAGGCGCCTCTCATATGCACAAAGTTGCTTCCGGAAAAAGTCTTGCCTTAGCTTGCATACCTGGAGCTATGAAGCAGCCCCATGAAACATTTTTTTCAGTATTTGCAGAGGATCTTGCTGCAGAGGCTGCACTCTCAACAGCATGTACTTTCCATGTGTCTGCCGTCGCTGCATAAGAAGCATCCATGCCTCCGGGTTTGCTTACTGTTTCAGTGAACTTAGCAGTCCGGGGTTGCAGATTCCACAGGGTGTTTTCACACATATGTAGGGCTTTCAATCTGGGGATTGGGTCATTCAGGACTGGGCACTTCGTGAGCACTTACTTATAGGGGGTGCTAGCACTGAGAAGTCTATGTATAACTTACTTGCTGAGTCTGCAGAGGGCAAGTACCAACATCCTGAATAAGATAGCCCTAAGCCGCAAAGCCTTAAAGCCGTAAAGCCATGGACCCAATCCCTAGTAAACCCCATATCAACCATCCTATCAACCCGAGACCGAAAGCCTATACATCCCAGACCCAACCCTGTAACATAGCGGCTGAAGAATTTCCGTATTTGAGACTGTTCCCTGCGATTGATAGGGCTACTTATTGTTACTACGGTCAGTATTATGATGATTAATATCATTGCAGAATAGTAGATTATAGACCGAAGCCGTTTTCTATTCTTGAGGCCTATCTATGGCCCCATAGAAGCCCAGGGCTCTTTTGCTTCGACCGTGTGCTGGTCGCCTTTGAGTTGTTCAGGGCTTGCGCGCGTGGGACGTCGTCGCTTTGCGGCGCATTGGAGCTTACCCTATTGCAAGTTTTGGGGTCCACGCGCTCCTAAACCTTAGCTAGCCGCCCCCTAAACCCTAAACCCTAGACCCCGAACCCTCTCAACCCTAACTCCGCCTCATAACCCTTAGTAATAATTCCCCTAAACTCTAAACCCCTAAACCCCTAAACCCTAAACCCCTAAGCCCTAAACCCCTAAACCCTAAACCCTAAACCCCAAACCCCTAAACCCTAAACCCTTTAACCCTAAGCTAAGGAGAGCGAGGATGAACAGCAGCTGCTGGTGCGTAGCGACTCCGGTACCCTCCGCCTGGTGCCAGCGAGGTCCGGTGGTTTAGGGGTTTAGGATTTAGGGTTTTAGTAAAGGGTTTAGGGTTTAGGGTTTAGCCTGAATCTTTCCGGCAGTAGTCCTTAGATGCAGGGCTCCTTATCAAAATCAATCTTTCATAGACCCTGAAGCCCAAAACCTTAGTTGAATCAGTAAGGGCCCCTATTTCTTTTACGGGTTTCTTTGCATGCATGAGGGTCTTATCTGGTTTTGTAAGGTTTTTTTTTACAGGGCTTCTGGACCGGATAGTATAATGTGCTTTTGCAGGTTGCTGCAAGGGTTCTTTAGGTGCTTGTTTTTACCCGGAAACTTTTTTTGTTCAGTGCTTTTTTGTATGTCGATGTCTAGATGGCCCTTTCTAAACCCGAAGCCCTAAACAAGGCCCCCCTGCTAAACATGCTTGTGAACGTAAGAACGGGTGCGCGACTCGGCCTAAACCCTAAACCCATCCGCGTTTTCCTGGGTGCCCAAGGTTATGTGGCGTAGCGATACAGGTAAGAGCAGTCTTTGCGAGCCTGATCGGGCTGGTACCGCCTGAATTCGTTTAGGGCTTAGGGTTTAGGGCGTCTCCAGAATAGTTAGTTGATGATTGAATTGAGGTCACACACAAGCCCACGTTCTTGGAGCATCCGCGTTTTTTGGATGAGAACATGTTGTGGCATATGTGCTGCAAGTGTTGCACTGACGACGCCGCACATCACATGACATAACCCTACATGACGATACATACCACCAGCCCTCTGGCTCCAGTTTGGGTCAACATTGGAACTTAGGTTTTGGGGAGGTGCAGATACACCCTAAACCCGAAACCCTAAATCCAAAACCCTATAAATCCCAAATCCTAAATCCTAAACCCTTTGCATCTCGCGAAACCTGAAAGTCACCGTGTTTGCCAGGCCCACCGACACAGTGGATAGATTGCAAAGCGAAATTCAGCACCGTGGCAGCATTTGAGGTAATTATGGGTGTAGGGTAGGGGGGGGGGGTTGGGATTAGGGTTTGGGGTTCAACCCATTCCGCACCATGGCAGCACTGCGGTCTTTATGCTCGCAATGTCTGATACTATATGGGTAGTTATCTAAATTAGGCTCCCCTTTAATTCCCAAAATAGTATGGCACCTTAATAAAACGGACCCTAATTTAGGGAACTACCCAAGATGTAGATCAGCGGTGGTGTACCCAGAGAGCCCCATACCCCGCAATTAGGGGATAAACTTCAGCATCGGTCGGAAGCGATGATGCCAACACAAACATTGTTTTGGATGCTGTATGCTTCGGGTTCAGGGTTTAGGGTTTAGATGCTGTATACTTCTGTAGCTAAACCTGGGAACAGCCCGGGTGCATCTCAAACTTGTGCAACGGACATGTACGTACGCACATACGTACGTATATGGACGCAGAAGCATACGTACAGACATACATATACATACACATATACATATACATATGCATATGCATATACACATACACATACACATACACATACATGCATGCATGCATGCGAACATGCATACATGCATACATGCATACATGCATACATACATACATACATACATGCATACATACTCACATACATGCATGCATGCATGCATGCATGCATGCATGCATGCATACATACATACGTCCACCTACCTACCTACCTACCTACCTACCTACCTACCTACCTACTTACATACATACATACATACATACATATGCGCATATATGCATGCATACGGATAAGCACAAGCACACACACACACACACTCGCACTTGAAACTCCATGTCTGCTCCCTCAGGGATCGTCAATTGTGGCGATCCGTTTATCCCTGTCGGCCCCTGCAACACCCCGAACTCAGACACACTGATTGTAAGTTGGACCCACATCCATGAGGAACTAGCAAGCTACCATGCTAATGGTTCCGCTAAAATATTGCAGGCTATTGGCCACCATCAGCTAGGCAATCGGAGCGCCTAGGACCGTGCGCGCTCAAAACTCAAGCAGACACTTATGGGTTAGGGATGCTAGTTTAGGGTCTGGTTCCTGTCGCGGGGGACATTCTAATCCCATACAAAAACACACTGTCACTGGTATTACAGGTGTAGATTTACGGTTAGGTTCCGGGCTTGGTGCCCTGGTTGCACGAACCTCGCAGATCAGCGCCCTAAACCCTAAACTCCAAAACTCCCTGAACCCTACGCCCCGAACCCTAAACACTCGCACCCCCCCTTTCTTCCAGACGACTGGGCCTGGATCCCGGCCCGTTGCGATTTTTCGGGCGCCACCTCGACGGCAGCAGGCATAGTGGACAGGGATGCGAAGGGATCCCCACGGGTTCAGACTTTGTTTACCTTTATTAAGGGGGTTTAGGGTTTAGGGATTTATTGGTTTAGGGGTTTAGGGATTTAGGGTTTACGGGTTTAGGGGTTTAGGGGTTTACGGGATTGGGGTTATGTCGGTTATGTTTACCCTAAAAGGCCCCAAAACCCTAAAAGGGGCTTGAGGCTTAGAGGCTTCCTTGGTTTCCTTTTGGGGGTTTTCAGGGTTTAAACAGTCCCCCTAAGGGTCCATGTGCCCAAATAGTACATACTCTTGGCCTTAAAGCAGTCCCTATAAAGGTACTTTGGGGGGAAATGTATATACTATATGAGTACATGGACCCTTAGGGTGACCCTAAACCCTAAACCCCAAACCCTAAACCCACGTCGATAAGGGAATCATAATAAGGAGGCCTATACGACATGAAGGTATCTTATGGGGTCCAGGTAGGCTTTTGGGGTTTTGGGATTTTGGGTTGTTGATTCCTAAACCCCAAACTCTAAGGGGCTATATGAGTACATGGACCCTTGGGGTCCTAGGGTCTGCAGCTCTTCGGCTCAAGAGGATTCCTTGGTTGCGTTTGGGGTTGCAGCGTTTAGGGTTTTGGTATCTAGGGCTTAGGGTTTAGGGTTT
>CAJNJA010007575.1:257-32354 GCA_905231915.1 Symbiodinium necroappetens
TTAGGGTTTCGGGTTTAGGATCCCCTCGACGGCGAGGAGTGAACATCATTGTGCCATGCGCTGCGAGCTTCTAGGCAACTTGGCTACTTATTGCAACCCTTAATCAACACTTACCCCAACCCTTTAACCTTCATTAGCCATATACTTTGGCCTTAGAGTAGTCCNNCCTAAACAGGTACTTTGGGACCAAAGTATATACTATTTGGGTACATGGACCCGGTTATTGCAACCCTTAATCTTACAGTCCTCGAAACCCGGCGTGGGGCTTTCGCGCTTCAAAGCTCGAGGCTTCAGGACCCAGAGACTCCAAAACTGTTAGGGTTCTTATTATAAGTTAAGTTAAGGTATATTCCTTAATTAAGGGGTTTTGGAATCTCTGGGGATTTCGAGGGCTGAGGGTTCCTGGGGCTTCGGGCTTGCGCCGCACGAACTCTTGAATCTCACTTCGCGGAGAGTCCTAAACCTAAAGCTCCAGAGGCCTAGTCCGAGCGCTCGAAACCCCAAGCATCAGACACCAAACCCCAAGCCTTCTATATGCCCTAAGCCGTATGAAAATTTACCCCAAAGTGATGAAACCTCAGACGTCCAGAAACCCCATACCTTAAACCCTAAACCTTGACACCTAAACCCTAAACCCGAAACCTTGACACCCTGAACCCTGAACCCTAAACCCTAAACCTTGACACCTTCACCCTAAACCCTAAACCTTGACACCCTGAACCCTAAACCCTGAACCCTAAACCTTGACACCTTCACCCTAAACCCTAAACCTTGACACCCTGAACCCTAAACCCTGAACCCTAAACCCTAAACCTTGACACCTTACCATCTCATCCTGACAAAGCCGTAGAGAAGGCTCCATCGGAGGCCCCTAAAGTTGAAGCCTTCGAGCGCCTGGGTTTTAGGGCTGTTGGTTTTGGGTTTGGGGGTTTTGGGTTTTTGGGGCTTTTGGTTTTGGATTTACGGAGCTTTGGGTTTTTGGGGTTTAGGGTTTGGGATTTACGGGGTTTAGGGTTTTCGGTTTAGGGTTCAGGGTTTGGAGGTTTCGGGTTTGGGGTTTAGACTTAGGGGTTGAGGGTTTGGGGTTTAGGGTTTAGGGTTTACCTGTGAACCTGTGGCCCAAAAAACTTGCCCTTGTAAGGAACCATAGGTAGAAACCAGAGTAAGAAACCCTGAAGAGCTAGGTGCTTTCCGCTACAGGTAGGGTTTAAGAGTGCAGGGCTTCGGGTGTGATATGGTCAGGGCGCTTTAGGTCTTTAGGGTTTAGGGTTTAGAATTTGGGGTTTAAGGCTTTAGGGGTTAGACTGACACTTCTGCTCATTCACCCCGAACCCAGGTCTTCTGCATGTGATAGCCTGAGGGGTCCAAGTACCTACCCGACCCCCGCGGTATGTAGAATAGTACCTTTTAATAGGTGCTTGGCAATTACATGTTCCTTACATTTGGGGGCGTAGGTGGTAATCGTATACGCCAAAGACTATGCTACAACACTTAATGTCGTAAACCCAAGTGTGACGGTGAAGGTTCTCCTCATAAGCCCGAAACTGTCTTCTGCGCATAGTAACTAGTAAGTAAAGCAAGCTTCCATGTGCCATGGCTTACGTCACTGTGTTTGAGTGCAGGTAGCTACAAGTGGTGCGAGCAAGACTTGCATAGGTTCGCAGCCTGGCGGTATCCTACGACCTGTGTACTAGACTTCAGCTCCAAAATACCGATTAACAGCCACATGAACTTACCCTAAAGCCTAAACCCTAAATCCTAGACCCTAAACCCTAAACCCTAGACCCTAAACCCTAAACCCTAGACCCTAAACCCTAAACCCTAAACCCATAAAGAACCGGAACTGTGCTGGTTTGCCAAGCCTCCCCAGAGACTCCAAAACCCCTTAATTAAGGAATATACCTTAAATTATAATAAGAACCCTAATAAGATTTAAGGTATATTCCTTAATTCCCTTATAGAACCATACAGACCCCTTTAAGGAACCCTAATAAGATTTAAGGTATATTCCTTAATTAAGGGGTTTTGGAGTCTCTGGGTCCCCATCCTCAGGACTCTGTGATGCAGCCGCCGATGCAGCTGACCCACTCGCAGAGCCCCAGCGTAACTAAAGTCAGGGCTTGGGGTTTAGGGCTTAGGGTTTAGGGTTTAGGGTTTAGGGTTAGGGTTTAGGGCTTAGGGCTTAGGGTTTAGGGTATAGGGTTTAGGGTTTAGGGCTAAAGTGGTGTCAGCATGTAAACCTTACTCCATGCCCGGCCCTTCCCTCACCCTACTCCCCTAGCCCCTACGCTTGGCCAATACGAATGAACGAGCGCTAAGTCCCAAAAAAATGCCGGGGGTTGATAAATTTGTATAGTCTTTTTTCTTCAGGGTTGCCGAAGATCTCCTATTTTGGGGATTACCTTATAGAATCACAGATACCAACCACAAAAAGGAACTACTAAGGAGCCTATGGGCAGAGCCATACTCCGGTTGGAACATTGTTACGTCAATATGGGACTTTCCGAAAATTAGGGTACTGTATTTGGGGTTCCTTAAAATAAGGATCCTACTATTTCGGGTGCTATATTAGGGTCCCCTATTTTCGAAAACCCCCATATGGCGGCAGCACGAACCATGCACGATGTCATAATCTTTGGTGTTGATGAGTGGTTCAACTCGTAACCTGTAGCCCCACACGGCTACTAGTTACTAGTGGCTTATGACCACATGTGACCCCGCAAGTGTTGGGGTATCACAGCGAAGGTAGGCTTTCATCCTGTGTGTGTGTGTGTGTGTGTGGGGGTGTGGGTGTGGCTGAGGAGTTTGTGTTGGGCGCCGTCGATGTGGCGAAGTTTGAAGAGCGCGTCTGGGCATCTGTTTAGGTGTTCGGGCTCTTTAGCGCTGAGGGTTCAGAGTTTGAGGACGTTTAAGGTTTTTAGGCCGTCGCTCAGGGTTGTAATTTCTAGATCGGGAGCGGACCACAGCAGCATCTTCCGTTCCTGTTTTCCTTAGAGTTTTTGATAGGTTTAGAAATGCAATTTGAGCTGCTTTTGGTCAAAGAACTCAACAACTATATGTGTATGTGTTATATGTAAACATATATGTGTATGTATGTGTATATATATATATGTATGTATGTATATATATATATAATATGTATATATATATACAAGCATACATGTATACATCTAGGAGCCAGACGTTCCTAAACAATCCTAAACACGTAGTGATAGCACCACTACGTAGAATGACAGCATCACCTACCACAAAGCCCAGTCGTACCAGTTTCTTCTCGTTCTTCCGACCCTGGACAAGCAGCCCCAAGAGCTGTTTGTTGAACATCATACCAAAAGAGGCCCCCCCAAGACCCTGAAACCGCAGCAGTAAACCCTGATCCCCTTCAAGCCCCTAAAGGCAAAATCCCTAAACCCTAAACCCTAAAGATTAAGGTTTGTTCTTCGGAGTGGTTGGCTTGGCCTAAGCGAGCGCCCGAAGATTTCGGCATGGGGCAATCGGGGCTTCGAGGCTTTGGGGTGAAGTCGAAGAGACCCTAAATGCCTTGGTAAGGGTTTAGGGTTTAGGGTTTAGTAGGTTTCTTCTATGTATACGCCGTTAAGGGTAGGTTTGGTTTTTTTTTTAATGGAGCCTTGGAACTAGCATCAAGTTTAAGGCTCAAGGGGGATTTGCGGCTTGGGTCTGAACAACTATGCGTGTATTAAAATGTACTTCGACACCTCATTCTAGTTATTAAGGCCTCTACGTCGGGGCTGGGCATGCTCAAAACCTAAACTCCGTAAACCCCACATCCCAAACGATTTCAACTCCCCAAACCCTCTAAAGCCACGACATATCTAGCATCCCCTCATTTCCATACTTTGGAATGGCTTTATGTCAGTTAAGTTAAGTCGTGGTAAGTCCACGAATTATATGAGCAAACAAGTCCTAAGGCGCAGTGGCTGTACCCGTCAGACCAGCGGTGTTAAATCCCTAAACCCTGAATCCTAAAATCCATAATCAGAATATGGCTGCATTAAATGGATCCTGCTAGGGTTCCTATAACGGTTATCCTTTGCGTTTAGCATGGGGGCCTTACTACTTCGACTTCGAGCGGGGCTTTTTTAGAACATTGTGTATACGGTAAATATAGCAAGGAGCCCTAGGGACTTGTACTGCAGTTTCATGATATGTGATGTAGGCTGTGAGTGCAAAGCCATGTAGGGTTTAGGGACAGCAAGTCATGCTGAACGCCACCACGAACTCAAAACATGACCTTAGGTGAGTCCTACGCCTTGGATGAAGCCCGAGCTGCACTGAAGTGGGCACCGCGAAGGCTGTTGGCTTGGATTCGGGGGTTTATAGGGTTTAGGGTTTAGGGCTTATAGGGTTCAGGGTTTAGGGTTTAGGGATTCGGGTGTTTAGAGGTCAGGGTTTGGGGGGCGGGGGGGACGAAGTACGCACGATCATAAGTCATAGCTACTTCAAGCCCCAAATCAGGTATGCAAGACCCTGCTGAGAATTAAACATGAACCGGCAAGTATGGAACAGGGGTCTACAATCGAAGATTAGGGGATTCAAGGCTTGCAGCTTATGTCATGCAAGGGCGGGCTTAGGCTTTTGAGATGGAGCGCGAAATAATGAACCAATGCTGTCTCAGAGGGCTTTCTATGTTTAGCTAAAGCTCACCGAAATCTTGAAGCCGAAGCCCCACAGCCTAAACCCTGTAACCTCGTAACCCTATAAACCTATAAAGCCTTAAGCTGTAACCTTATTGGGGTTTAGGGTTTAGGGCTTTCCAGCTGCTGTTACGTTCGCTAATAAGCTTTTATGTGCGCAGAATCGGGAGACTTCGGGCATGTAGCGAGTAGCAATAAGCTTTCATTGTAGGATAAACCCTTTTGGGTATTCTTCAACGTTGCAAGCCCCTTAGCAGGACTTAGTAGATGTTGCGGTGTTTTGAAAGGGAGGGTTTTGAAAGCGTTGTCTAGGTCTTGGCTCTTAAAAAACCCTAAACCCTAAACCCTAAACCCTAACCCGGCCTAAACCCTAAACCCTAAACGTTGTTTAGAGTCTTTCTATTTCTTGATAAGGGAGCTGGAGGATTAGTGGGACTCCTTGCAGCGGCTTCTTATAGAGGCCTCATGACTTTATTTTAGGGTTTAGGGCTCTGGGGTGTACAGGGCTTAGGATGTTTTTTTGAACAGTCATAAACCCTTACAGAAAGCCAGCAACATCCCTGATGACCCCTTACAACAGCCCTCACAAGAGAACCCTATCAAGAGCTCGCGCCTGTGAGAGCCTTCGGCTACCCTCCTGAACCCTAAAACCCTAAACCCTAAAACCCAAAAGCCCTAAAGCCCTAAACCCTAAACCCTAAAACCCTAAACCCTAAACTCTAAACCCTGAACCCTAAACCCTTGAACCACCGCCCTGAAAGCCCTGAAAGCCTCCTGAAAAGGCAGGCCAAGGCCCTAGCACGGAGAAAAAAAGATACGGTTGATGATATAAATCCTGCATTACCCAGAATAAGGAATGTACCATAATTCCCATAGTTTAGGGTCCTTAAAGGTAATGCAGGATTTATATCATCAACAGTATGGCACTTAACATGTTGACTTTAGGGCTTAGGGGGTTTAGGGCAAAGTTTAGGGGTTTAGGGGTTTAGGGTTTAGGGTTCAGGGTGTAGGGGTTCAGGGTTTTTTTAGGGCTTAGGGGTTTAAGGGGTTAAGGGGTTTAGGGGCTTAGGTGAATTAAGACCCTATAACTCCTTAGTTGAAAGCCGGAAGCCTGTAAACCCTTCAACCCTGAACACTGCAACCCTGAACCCTTCAACCCTAAACCCTTCAACCCTAAACCCCAAACCCTTTAACCCTAAACCCTTCACCCCTAAACCCTAAACCCTTCAACCCTAAACCCTAAACCCTGCAGCCCATCAAAAGCCGAAGGCTGGAGCCGCTCCGGCAAGCCGAGCTTATCGTTTGCACTTTTCCGACCGCCGGGGGCCTCGGCTCCGCTTTTGCTTTCGGGTTTGGGGCTCAGGGCAAGTTTAGGCTTTAGGGCTTTGGGTTAAGGGATTGGGTTTAGGGGTTGAGGGTTTAGGGGTTTCGGGTTTAGGGGTTTACAGTTTTCGTACTTCCCGTAGTTAGGTGTTTCAGGGTTTTCGAAAGGCTTGACTGTGACGGAGCAAGATTTTAGGGCTCAGGGGTTAGCGGTCATCAATGAAGGATCCATGTAAGCATTTAGGTTTGCACGATTTCAGGGTGCAGGGGTTCGGGGTTTCGGGCTTAGGGGTTTGGGCTTGGAATTCGGGTTTCCCTTCAAATCACTTGGTGTATAGTATTTGGGTGTGAGCTTCAGGCTTTAGGTTTGGTGCGTCCAGCAAGAGAGACATCGTCAAGCATGTATTGTTGGAGTTCTACTATAGTAGAGGTCCTTATCTACCCCGTGCATAACCGTAACTAAGCAGCCTTTAATCCTCCCATACCCATCTATACCCCAAAGCCCGCCTGAAGCGCGAGAGCTCAGGTGTTGTGTGTGCTGCTTAGCGAGCTGCTGCCGGAGCCACTCGCGCGAAAACCTAACTCCTTGGCCTTCAAGCCTTCCATTTAGGGTTTAGGGCCATTTAGAGTTTAGGGTTTAGAATTCAAGGTTGGGGGTTTAGGGTTCAGGGTTTACGGTTCAGGGTTTAGGGTTTAAGGTTTAGGGTTTCGGGTTCAGGGTTCTATGATCCGGTGCCGGGTGTCGGGCTTGGGGGTTGTTGATGTCGGTGCAGTTTTCCTAGGTAGTATTAGGTAGACCCCCTAAAGGGGACCCTTCTGAACCCTACTTGTGGCTCTCTTAAAGGGGACCTTATTGAGAGGGTCTACATTTTTCAGGGGTCCCCCTAATCCTAACTCCGAAGTTTTTGAATTGTAAGCCCCCTTGAGCTTCCTCAGTGGAGGGACCCTGAACGCCGGACTCTGCTTCCTCTGGGAGGGCGTTTTGCTTTTTGGCCTTCTAAAGTTCTGTCTACAGGTTTTTTTGTGTTGTTGGTCCCCTAAACCCGTAAACCCTAAACAGCTAAACCTAAGCCCGAAACCTTTATGTTAGGTGCGCATGGACAGAATTGTGAGTTCGTTGGAGGCTTGGTCCTTGAAGGGGAGTGCTCGAAACCCTAAACCCTAACGGTTTAGGGTCTAGGGTTTAGGGTATTAGGGTTTAGGGTTTAGGGTTTAGCCCTAAACCTTAACCGTCCAACCGAATGCAGCAGTGGTATATCTGGGTCTCGGGTTTGAGGCTTCTATAACGCTCGTAGCAAGGTAGCATTAAAATTAGGGAGACCCCTTAAAGGGGCACCCTTTTTGACCCTACTTATGGTTCCCTTTAAAGGGAACTTATTGAGGGGGTTCTATATATCCCAAGACCATCTTTTAGAAAGCCTAAGCCCTAAACACTATCTGTTGAAGTGAAGTGCTGCTGATGCTAGGAACTCGAAGACGTGCACAACTCTCCATCCCCAGGTTTTGGGGGGCACGATGCTTTGTTCCTTGTTGTTGGACCTGTTCCTCAAAACAAAGCATTATAAAACTCAAAAGTTCCTAGACCCTCCATCTACCCTCTGGTTAGACCCCCCAAAAACCCAGTATTTCGGACCCTATACCCTTCTTTGAAGCTACAATGAGGGTCCTGGTTCGTATTTTTGTCGCCCTGGTTACGGAAAAGGCCAACGAAGAGAGAGACGAGACGGTGACGGCGCTGCTTCCATGCCGGCGTACGCCGATCACTTGATTTCGCCATTGGCCGTAACCCTCATTACGGGCCACGCCCTCCAGAGCAATTACTTGTCGCTGCAAATGCGAGCAGATCGTCGTGGAGACAGTGGCCTCTCCACGTCGCTTGCCCTTACCCAGATCGAGAGCCCAATACCCCTTCATTAAGGAATATACCTTAAATCATAATGTTATTAAAACCCCTATAATTTAAGGCATATTCCTTAATTAAGGGGTATTGGGCTCTCTGGGTACGACCCGGAAGGGCATGGTCTTCGTTGGCTTTGTGCTAGCCAAGGCCACGGGCCTGTACACAGCGATCTACAGCCTTGCCTCCCTCAAGGAAATGCTCCACCGCGACCTGGAGATCTCGTCGCTAAACCCTATAAGCCCTATAGCCCTATAAACCCTAAGCCCTAAGCCCTACACACCTAAACGCTAAGCCCCGAAACCCTAAACCCCATTTTTTTAGGCTCCGTGCAGGGCCTCCGTGCATTGGAGGCAGACCGTGAGGTGCTGAGGCTCAACGAGTTTTTCGGGTTTGGGGTTCAGAGCTTTGGGGTTTAGAGTTTAGGATTGTTTTTTGGGGGTTTATGGTTTTGGTTTCTTTTGGGGATTGGGGTTTTTCGGGGTTTAGGGTTTGGGCTTAGTGGCTTCTGGAAGGGGCCTACGTTGTTTTTGCTGAGTTCCTTCTGTAGGCCTGATTGCAGGATTTGCTTGCGGGAAAGCAGACAGCATCAGATCCCCAAGCCGAGGAGACCGAAGCCCAGTTCAGTTGCATGGAAGTTCCCAAACGTCTCAGCCGAACCCTAAACTCCCTAAACCGTAAACTCTAAACCCTAAACCCTCAGCCCTAAACCCTAAATCTAAACCCTAAACCATTCCTAGGGCCTCCAATTTGAAGAAGGTTAAACCGCTGCTCACAAGCCCGAAACCCGAGCCCCTAACAAGCCTTAAGCCTTATTTCTGTCGGTCTTTTCGAGTCTTTGAGGGGGGTTTGGGTCCGGGCATTACATCCTGGAAGCTGCAAAGGACCCCACAGCTTTACGTCGCCATTGCGAATCCGCTCTTTGCAGCTCCTGGGTGTACCAAGAAGGAGGTCGGTGGGCTGCTGAACCCCTTAATTAAGGAATATACATTAAATCTTATTAGGGTTCTTATCATAATTTAAGGTATATTCCTTAATTCAGGTGTTTTGGAGTCTCTGGGTACCTCAAGCCCTGAACTTGGCCTAACCGGCCTAACCTCTAACCGTAGCCGTAAACCCTTAATCCCA
Source organism: Symbiodinium necroappetens (assembly GCA_905231915.1). NCBI lineage: Eukaryota > Dinophyceae > Suessiales > Symbiodiniaceae > Symbiodinium > Symbiodinium necroappetens. The sequence goes on from CAJNJA010007575.1 coordinate 9,261, forward strand.
GAAGGGCAGAGGGATTCGGTGGAACCTCTGATTCAGAGTTTAGGTTTGGGGTTTTGGGATTTCGGGTGTAAGGTTTTGGGTCATGGGATGGAGCCCCTACCAGTCTCCCCTGGGTTCTTGCAAATAGGCCGTATACATGGGTTGCGGCTTAGGTGTATGATTATCGAGGGTCGAACGATTCAAACTAGTTGGTGATGACATTCCTTAAAGTTCCTTGCTACAGCTCTCATAGAGTTTCCCCAAACCCTGTTCTACTTACCAAGGTTGCTAAGGCCCTTTGCTACAGGTTTTGGGGTCTGGGTACTGTACCTGTCGCCCCTGTGCCCGGAGGATACGACTGTGCGGGAGTGCGAAACAGAAGAGGCTCAGGACAGTGGCAAGTTTAGTGCTCAGGGTTTGGAGGTGTAGGGTTTAGTTGCAGCTAAGCCCCACCATGTTACACTTGTGTGTTTTTCATGTGCTGAGGTCTCCTATTATTCAAGTTTGAATGACAGGCAGAAGGGCAAGATACTAAATCCAAGTACCCTAAACCCCGAAACCCTAAACCCTAAACCCCTAAACCCTAAATCCTAAACCCCTAAACCCTAAACCCAAGTACTTGCTAGGGCCTTACGGTTTTTGTTGGGCTGTTTGAGTCTTCGGGCTCTGGGACTCCAGGATTCCATTCGTGGTGCTCCCCGGAGGTAATGTAGGAACCTGACTTCAAGAAACCCTGGGCCTTTAGTCGGGTTCTTAATATGAACTCTAGTATATTGGGGTTATATGGGGGTTTGGGATTTGTGGTTTAGGGTTTAGGGTTTCAGGTTTTGGGGTTTTGGGTTTTTTTGGGTTTAAGGTCTAATGCAGGAACCTGATTAAGAGACCCTGGCCCCATACAACCCCAACATAGTAGGGTTTAGGGTTTCGGGCCCTATAAAATAACCGCTTCATATTAAGAACCCTGATTAAGGACCAGGGTTTCTTATCCAGGTTCCTACGATGATAATAATGTCAATATCAAACATAACAACTATCATAACAAACAGCGCCAGGCCACTAACAATAACAACCGGGTTCTTGTTAGGGGATTTGATTCAAGTTGCCATAATAAAAAGACCATATTATTTACTATTGACCCCCCTAGTAAGAACAGGGTCTCTGGGGGGTTTTGAAATCTTCGGCGAGGCTTCTAGGTCCTAAACCCTAAACCCCTAAACCCCTAAACCTTAAACCCCTAAACCCCTAAACCCCTAAACCCCTAAACCCCTAAACCCTAAACCGTCTAGGTCAGGTGTGAGGGTCTTCCAGGCTTCTGGGGGCTTTGCCGAGCGTCTTTGGCAAGAATTCGGGCTTCAAAGCCTTAGGCTCTAGGGTTTCGGGGCCCAAGTGTAGGATTTTAGGGGTTCAGGCTTTCGGGTTTAGGGTTTAGGATTTTCGGGTTCAGGGTCTAGGGTTTAGGGCTTAGGATTTTGCGGTTCAGGGTTTTGAGTTGTCGGCCCCTTGGGAGTAGGGTGGCGAGAATAAAAGCTCTACAGGGCCATGGGTCTAAAATCTAAACCCTATCCGCCCTTCCATTACCGCTTTCATTACGATTAACATTATCATCATCCGTATTCCCAGTATTACTGGTTAATAATATTCGTAACAGTCAGGATCTCCTTATACGTTCGGTATGGGGGCTTCTAGTCGAGTGAGGCCCTACGACCAAGTAGGTTTGGTAGGTTTAGTGTTTAAAGTTTAAGGTTTGAGCACAAAGCCATGTTTTTCCACAAAACATCGAGGCCCAAACGGACCTAATGCCTCAGCATATCACCGATCTTCAGCAGCAAAGCCGGGATCTACCGCAAGCCCCACACTCTAAGCCGCTAAGTGCTCAGGTTATAGCATTCAACTTGGAACTGTTTAGCATCTATACAGCTCAGAGCTTATTCTAGGTCGTCGAATCGCATGCAGGAGTATCTGCTGGCGCTGCGGCAGATGCTGACCTCGCTGCTCGTTCGGCAGAAGTAGATACAAGCGGCGCAGATGAAGAGAGCTTGACCTGTCTGGGGGTGTCAGACAACTTCGATTTGGGTTTTCGGGCTGAGGCTATATACTTCCCTATGACAATTAGTCTATAATAACCTATAACATCTCATAATAACCTATGATAACCTCCAGCAACAAATTTATGGGCTTTGAGGGTGTGCGGCTCAGGGAGCTTCAGGTGTTCCAGTCAGTTGCCTTCTACCACGGAGACTCTGCGAAAGCCGCTTGAGGGGTTAGGGTTTAGGGTTTTAGGGTTTTAGGGTTTAGGGTTTTAGGGTTTAGGGTTTTAGAGTTTAGGGTTTAGGGTTTTAGGGTTTAGGGTTTAGGATTGCTGTTCAGGTCAGACAGGCCCGTCAGGGGCATCTCGGCCTACACCGTCACTCGGCCTGGGATGAGGGTCTTTAGGGGCTTTGCTTATAGTTTGGGGCTGAGGACTCTGGGGTTTAACTTGGCCGTCGGGGTTTTGGATTCAGTGTGTCTAAGGTTTAGGGTTTAGGGTCTACCTGTAACCGAAAAGACCTACCTTTTTAGGCTTCCTTATGATGCTTTCTATACATAGGTCCTTAAAAGGCAGGTCTTTTCGGTTACAGGTAGGGTTTAGGGTTTAGGGCATAGGGTATAGGGTTTAGGGTTTAGCCATGGGCTCCATTGTAGTTCCTTTTTGGGATTACCTGATAGGATCCTAAATACCAACCACAAAGAGAAACTACTAAGGTTTAGGGTTTGGGGTTCCGCAGTTTGCCTTTTTGGGTGGAAGACCTCGGAATGATGAGTCCCCAGAGCCTTAGGTCCATGTCGGGCGCTCGGGACAGGCGGTTTAGGGTTTAGGGTTTAGGGCTTTGGTTTAGGGTTTAGGGTTTAGGGCTTTGGTTTAGGGTTTAGGGTTTAGGGTTTAGGGTTTGGGAGGGACGATGCACCTTGCAAGCCAGCCTTAGCTCTAGGGAACCCTCAGCCGCTAAGCCCATGGTGTAGTTGTAGCTACACCCTAAACCCTAAACCCTAAAACCCTAAAGCCAAAAACCCTAAAGCCTAAAAGCCTAAAACCCTAAAGCCCTAAACCCTAGACCCTCAACCCTAAACCCCCGGCTGGTCGGGACTATCCTGGTTGCATCTCCACTCCTAAAGCCCTTGGAGTGGGCTGGCAAGGAACCTCTCACCCATGTTGAGCCCTTGTAGAACTCTAGAGAAATGGCATTTTCCGAAATTAGGGGTACCTTATTCTGGGGTCCTTATAATGAGGATCCTACTATTTAGGGTACTATATTAGGGTCCCCCTATTTTCGGAAACCCCCAAATCTACAAAACATCGCATAACTAAAGCCATGCATACAAGAGCCTCGATCAAGCCTTGCAAGGTTCGTGGTTCCACGCCCAACTCTTCCTTGGAAATCAAAGCCAAAGCACCTAAAACAAGAATTCTACAAGGGTTCCATGAGTACGAAGGATTTATGTGGACATTTTTATGTGATTTATGTGGGTTTAACGGTCCAATATACGCGGTACTGTGGTGTAAGAGAGTGGGAATCGTAGGTCCGCAGTTTGAGGGGTAGATGCGTGTTAGGTACTTGGGTCCCCTTCGGTAAACCCTCGATACTATGAAGTCCGACGGTTGATGATATAAATCCTGCATTATCCCTAGTAAGGAATATACCATAATTCCCATAGTTTACGGTCCTTAGGCTAATGCAGGATTTATATTATCAACAGTAAGACAGCTTCTCAGAACCGCCTCAGCAAACGGAATGGGCCAAAGGTGACAACGGCGTTGGTGGCATATCAGGCTCGAGTCTGGTAATGTAAGGTCTTGGGGTTTAGGGCTTAGGGTTCAGGGTTTAGGGTTTGGGGTAAGGTCTTGGGGTCTTGTAAGGCTTGTCTAAAGCTTTTTATAAGGGTTTCTTGGCAACTACCAGGGGCTGTAGCCGAAACCCCAAAGCTAAATCTGCACCGCTAAACCCTGCGTGTCTTGTCAGAATCCAGACTGACTCTGGGTTCCTCGGCAATACCCTTTTGGGTTTAGGGTTTGGGGGTTTTGGGGTTTTTAGGGTTTTAGGGTTTAAGGTTTAGGGTTCCTCAGTAATACCCTTTTGCACTTTTTATTTGGGGGTCTCCTTATTCAAGCCGAATATTAGGAAAAAGGGTATCCTTATTATTCAGGAGCTACTGGGGAACCTAGGACGTAGTGTTCACAGCCATTGCTGTCGGTGTTGTAGCCTGAAGGTTCTGTTGCTGGTTAGGTTTTCAGGCCTTTCATCGCTCATAAGCCTCGGTAATAGGTTTTCGGGGGTTCCTTTTTATAAATACAGTATAATGGGCCCCAAAACCCAATTCTAATTATCAAGGCCTCTATGTTATGTCATGCAATGGGGCTGCATGCGTTGTAACACTAGGCCTTAGGGTCCCCTCATGTTATCATAGCATAAAGATTCCCTGAAGACGTTGCAAGATCAAGAGCTATCAAGTTGCATCAACAGGCTAGACCCGATACCCCAAACTCCAAACATGCTTTACAGCCTGAAACCCTACACCCCCTAAGCCCTATACCCTAGGTTTAGGGTTTAGGGCTTTAGGGTTTAGCCTACACTCTAAACATGATGATCCTGGCCGAGAGCGCAGTCTGCTGCTCTGATTGCCGCTATTTCCCCCGGCCGTGTGCCCGCCGGGACGGCGCTGGGTGGGGAGCCGACCGTGTCAACAAGCTTGAAAGCAAGACTCTAAACATGCTTCAGATCCTACCCATAGGCCCCCTAAGTCGTTCCTTTTTGGGATTACCCTATAGGATTCTAAGTATAAGCCACAAAAAGGAACTCCTTAGGGGCCTACGGTTAAGCCCTAAACCCCCTAAACCCTAGACCCTGGCAGGACAGCTTGACCGAGCTTAGTTGGCTTACTATGTGCCCTTACTCCCCCTTTGTAGTCAGCCTTTGTGCTGAAGTGTTGTTTCTGTAGTTAGTGCCAGCTCCAGTCTTTTGTTGGCCCAGTCCCTGCGCATGGCTGTGGCAAAGTGGGCCCCCTTTGGGTTCAGGGCTTAGCGTTAAGCACCTTGGGTTAACTTGCCAATGAGAAAGCAGTCGGCGCGGTGTCTCATGTAGGAACCTGATTAAGAACCCTGGCCCTTTTAGTCCCAAAATACTAGGATTCATATTATATAAGGAACCCAAATAAAGACCCAAGTCTTCTTAATCAGGTTCTCGTATTACACAAATGTGTGCGGCCACGATTGAAACCTGCGAGGCCAAAGCTTCTAAACCCACGAAAGCTCAACCCCCTCAGCCTTTTACAAGCCCTAGAGGTTAGGGTTTAAAGTTTAGGGTTTAGGGTTTTACAGTCTAGAGTTTAGAGTTTAGGGTTCAGGGTTTAGGGTTTTAAGTTTAGGGTTTACCTGGACCCCAAAGAACCTACCTTTTTAGGGTTCCTTATTATGATTTCTTTATATAAGTCCTTAAAAAGGTAGGTTCTTTGGGGTTAAGGTAGGGATTATAGGGATCATCGAAGCCTTAAGCCTCAATGGCTTAAGCTTGCAGGAGACGAGATGAACCTTGCGGCTCCTAGCAGCCCCATGTAGGTCTTATTCCGAGAACCCTAAACCCTAAACCCTAAATCTTATTCCGAGACCCCAAAATAGCCATTATGTGTGCACTTGAACTCTATAAAGCTCTACAAGCCCTCAAAAACTGACTCTTTACGCTAAACCCTAAACTCTAAAGACCTTAAGTGCTACGCCCCAAACCGGGGCCTTAGAGTTAGAGGTCTGCATCGTCGATTTTAGGCGGTCTCTAAACTCCAAAGCCTAAGATTCGAACCACAGAAGCCAGAACTTGGTGCGGAGGTACCCAAACCCTAAACCCTAAACCGTCAGTGGCGTGGCAGGAACGGTTTCTGCAAGATGTTAGAAGGGTTTAGGGGCGCTTTAAAGGATGCTACGACCCTGGAGTGCCGAAGCACTTCTAACCCCGAACTCTAGGGTTTAGGGTTTAGGGGTTTAGGGCTTAGGGGTTTCGGGGTTTAGGGTTTAGGGTTTAGGACTCTAAACCCCAAAACCCTGAGCCCTGAACTGAGGGGCAAACTCCATAACTCTTCTCCTCAAGCCTATGAGCTCGCAACTGATTGACAACCCAGAGGTCAGGGTTGATACTTTGCCTGGGTCCTTGATAGGGGTTTAGCTTAAGTTACCATAATGGGGATCTATAGTAAATAAGAGGGTTTCCTTATTAAGGGGTTTGGTTTAAGTTACCAGAATATAGGGATCTATAGTAAATAAGAGGGTTTCCTTATGATGGCAGCTTAAATTAAGCCCCTTATCAAGAGCCCAGTTGCTTTAGGGGTTTCTCGAAGAATTTGGGGACCTAGCAAGGCTGCACGGCAAGTATCGCAGTTGGGGTTATAGTACAGATATCTGCAGGTACCTTACCGTTATCAACCCTTTTCTAGCCCTAAGGTTGATGTCAATGTGCCAAATACCCCTTTCCCTCAAAGGACTCATGTTGTAAGGCTTTTGGGCCCAGAGTCTCTATTACATCAGATGCTAAGGGATAGTAAAGACGTTGGCCCCAAAGTACTTATACAGGGACTACTTTGAGGCCACAGTATACGGTACATGAGTCCATAGACCCTTACAAGGGAATCTGCTAAGCCAATGGTTGATGCAGGCCTCATAGGTGAGGCTTAATTCAGCTTTAGGTTTTTCGTTGGTGTTCAGAGCCTTGACTAGTTTAGGGGTTTAGAGCCTTGATTAGTTTAGGGGTTTAGGGGTTTAGGGTTTAGGATTTAGGGTTTTTTAAAGATTTCTCTTCAGAGCTACAGTGTCTTCAAGGCATTTGAGGCTGTCAACGGGGACCTATGTCGTATTAAGGATCCTTCCTGCTCCCGTGGCAGGCAGGGGTGGTGCTGCCCCTTGCAGGCTCGGTGGAGATCAAGGGATATTTTGGAGGGCTAGTGATAGCCTCTGCAGCCCTGTCCGCTTTTCCACCGACGTCGAAGCTGCAATGTGGGGGTTTTGGTGTAGGCTTGCTTTCGGGTGTCTGATGTGGTTTGTTGACAGTTGTTTGTTACTTACAGGGCTTGCTCCCAACCCCCAAACAGAATAGGAAGGTGCGCCTTACGGCGCGGGGGGAGTGTATGTTTGGCATGTCATCATCATCATCAACAACATCATCATCCTCACGCAGACCCTCGAGCCCTGCGCCTTGAAATCCTTATACAAGCCCTGAGCTGTCCTAAACCCCGAAAACCCAAAGCCCTAAAGCCGCGACCCACAAGCCCTAACTAAACCTGAATCACGATCTTCTAAATCCATCAACCCAAAGCTCGTTACTAATGATTTAATGATTAGGGTTCAGGGTTTAGAGTCCTTATTACTTATTATTATACCATACCAATCCCCGAAACGCTAGTCTTGTTATGCAGCCTCCCCCGCCATAGAATCCTTATAGTAACCTTGCAGACCCTTCAAAGAAAACCCTTAAAAAAAATCAATCCGGTTCTGATTATGAAGGCTCCTATATTAAGCCTAAACAAACAAGAGAGAGCCAAAGCATCCCGAAGGCAAGGCTGGGCGCTACCTGCCCCACGAGGTCTCTTAAGGGGTCTCAGGGCTTAGAGCTTGGGCTTTAAAGTTTAGGGTTTGGGGGGGGGAGGTTCCTACGGTTGATGATATAAGTCCTGCATGACCCAGAATAAGGGATGTACCATAATTCCCATAGTTTAGGGTTCTTGAGGTCATGCAGGATTTATATCATCAACCGTAGGGGTCATGAGTTTGTAATAGGTCTCTTAGAGGATGGAAGGGGTCTCTTCAGGGGTCCAAGGATTCTCTGAAGAGGTCTAACGGGTCTAGGCTACAGTGGTTGGAGGGTTTAGGACTTTAGGGGTGGGGTGTTGGGGCTTGGGGTGCAGGGTTGGAGGGTTTAGGGATTTTCGGTGTTTCGGCGTCATCTTGCAACTCTCCTTACTACACATCGAACCCCTAAATCCTACAACCTACTTACTACATCCCCGGAACATCAAAGAAAGTCTAGAGCCGGAGTGATACTACTGTTGATGATCTAAATCCTGCATTACCTTAAGGACCCGAATCTATGGGAATTTCGGTATATTCCTTATTTAAGGGTATTGCAGGATTTACATCATCACCCGTAGTGGTGATATCTTCTTAAGAGGCCCTCAACCCTAAACCCTAGAGATCCCTTTAAAGGAACCCCAAATTAAAAACCTAACATCATCACCCGTAGGGGATCCTGATAGTGGGAGCGTACCTAAAGGGTTGCGATTGGGGATGCTAAGACAAGGGAGCCCCTGAAACCCTTAAACACTAAACCCTGATAGTACGCTTCTAAGACTAGGCTGCTCAGTAGCATACTTTTTCACTTTTTGGGGTTCCTGTGTTCCTAGTATATTACAACTAACCTTAAAAAGTATATACTTTTTCAGGGGCTGTTGGGTTCAGGGCTTATGGTGTTTGTGGCGCTTGGGGTGTAGGATTTAGGGCTTGGGGCTTGTGTGGTTTAGGCCGTAGTCTTCGACAACTTCAAGGTAGTCTGGCGACTGTAAACCCCAAGTGCCTGTGCCGCGACTGCCAGTCCCATCTTCTTGTGCTTGTTCCTCATTGGGACGCCCTTGTGTGTCTAAACCCCTATACCCTAAACCACCCCTAAACCCTCTAACCCTAAACCCCAAACCCTAGACTACTAGACCCCTAAACCCCTAAACCGCCTAAACCCCTAAACCCTCTAACCCTAAACCCTAGACCCCTAAACCCCTAAACCGCCTAAACCCCTAAACCCTCTAACCCTAAACCCTAAACCCTAGACCGCTAAACCCCTAATCCGCCTAAACCCTAAACCCCTAAACCCCAAACCCTAAACCCCTAAACCGCCTAAACCCTAAACCCTCAACCCGGAGCCTGCAAAACCAACCCAAAAACTTCTGCGCTCGGCCCTCTGCTCCAACATGTGTTTTTTTTTTTGTTTCGGGGTTTAGGGTTTAGGGCTTGGGGGTTTAGGGTTTAGGTTCTTGTTAAGGGATTTGATTTAATTTAAGGGTTCTATAGTCAAAAATTATGGTTTCCTTATGATAGTAACTTAAATCAGTTTCTTATGCATGGTTCAGAGATTGAAGTCTGTTGCGGGAGTAGGACAGGGGAAGAGGGCTTGCGGCCTGGGATGAGGAGTGGTAAGTGTGGCTGGTTTTTGGTTCCTAAACCCTAAATCCTAAACCCTAAATCCTAAACCTATAAACCCTAAACCCTAAACCCTAAACCCTAAGCCAAGAAAATTCAACCAAGAAGAGACTGTCACGCAGGCCTCGTGGCAGGGGAGCGAGAGCAAAGAGGTGCCTGTTTGGCTTGGCGGGTGTAGCACCTTGCAAAGTTGGGGTAATACAGGGGACAGCATACCTCGCGATGCTCTTGCTGGGCTTCCTTAGTATAGTTATACACAATTATGTAAGACTCACCAAAACTAGCTAAGTAGATAGTAGGCTCTACAACTGCGAAAAGGTTCTGTAACTTTGGGGCTTAAGGGTTTAGCCAGAGGGGTTCGCGTTTGGGATATAAGGTTTCAGGAGCTACTGTACAGGTCACGCAGATGATGCTGTCTCATGAAGCACGGGTCATGTATTGCAGTGCAATTCCTCCCAAAACGGAGATGGGTTGTAAAGGAAACCATATACCGTAGTTATTTTGAAGCCCAGTGAGCCATTGCAGACAAGCCCTCCGCAACAAACCCTAGTCGTAACTTCCAGTCCCTATCTCTAAACCCCAAACCCTCAACTACATACCCTAAACCGTAAATCCCGAAAGCGATAAGCAATAAAACGCTGAAGCAAGGTTGGGAGAAAAAACACGGGGTCCTTGTGTGATTGGAATAGGGTTTCGTATAAGGCGTTATTTAGGTTAATGGCTGAGATACGTTGGGTTGTATGGCCCATGATAAGCGTGCGTCGTAGTACAGCAAACATGTACCCAAAGGCTCCTTAGTAGTTTATTTTGGGATTGCCTTATAGGATCCTAAATACCGACCACCAAAAGGAACTACTAAGGCCTGTGGGTACTGTACAGGCCTCTAGATTGCCTGAGCCCTGGAAGGAAGGCATAGGTCCAGGCTTGCTGAAGGATAAGGGGAAGAAGAGCTTGCAACAGTTTGCGCGAAGATATGAAAGTCCTGAACTCCTATAAACCCAAAGCCCGAAACCCTAAACCCCGAAGCCCTAAACCCTGAACCCTGAACTCCTAAACCCGAAGCCCTAAACCCTAAACACCGAAGCCCAGAGAGTCTTGTAAACCCAGCCTCGGAGGTTTGTTTGGGGTTCAGGTCGTGCGGGGCCGCTAATGACGGTTTAGGGTTTGGGGTTTAGAGTTTAGGGTTTAGGGATGCTCACTCACTCAACCGGCGCAGACCATGGCGGCTGATTCTCTTCTCGCCGAGACTTGGGAAAATGGTCGCCGACGTCCGCGATGCGGGATGCAAGCGGGACAAATTTGCGACATTGGGTGCAGGACAGTGCAGAAGCTGCTGCTCATGATGTTCGTTCAGGCTGTCTGGAGCACTCTTGATGCTCAACCTACATGTTAAACCCCAAACCCAGTTGTGCCATACAAAAAGAACTGCAGCTCATGCCCAGTGATTTCCGACCAAAGTACGGAGAATCGTAGCTGGAGCGAGTGAAGCTGGTGTGAGTTTTATTCGAGCGATTGCAGCGGGTGCTCAGGATCCCAGGTGTGGGCCATATTGACTGAGATGTTTGTTTATGTGTACCCAGAGACTCCAAAATCCCTTAATTAAGGAATATTCCTTAAATCTTATTAGGGTTCTTATTATATTGTTAATGTAGATTCCTTAATTAAGGGGTTTTGGAGTCTCTGGGTATATGTATATATCCTGATGATTCTCGGGCGTGCGGGCCAAGACAGAGCAGCTCGTGATGCTCACTGACAGTTGCGGTTGACACAGAGGAAGCGGGAGCAAGAACGGTGCAGCTGATGCTCATGGTGTTCGCCCGTGCCGTGCAGAAACAGTAGCCCGGTGATGCCTCTGCCCCAGTGGAGAGAGTCGCAGAGCAGAGTAGCTGATGTTCGTGATGCTGGCCGACACCAATGGAAAAGTTCGCCCCATGCTTCGGTGGTTTCGGCTTTTCAGCCAGGTAACACTGCAACGATGCAACACCCAGAAATCCAGCCCCCACGAGGAACCGGATCTTGGACTCCTGAACTGAACCCCTGTTTACAATCATCGTGCAAAGCACGCGACTAGGGTTTAGGGTCTATAGGGTTTAGGCGGTTTAGGGTACTGAAAGTAACAAGCCAGACACAATCCTCTGCATCCTTTTCAGGACCTGCCTATAGTCTCCATTGTAGTTCCTTTTTTGGTTTAACCAGATTTATATCAAGGATCCCAAAAGGTAACCCCCAAAAAGGAACTACAATGGAGACTGTAGGTAAGATACCTAACCTGCACAGGCCCTGGTCGCCCGAAGCCGTTTCCTGGAGACAGTGCGACACCTGGCCTGCTTTGGGACACACTTAGCCGCTGGTTTCCTGAAATTCCAGCTTCCAATGACCGCTTAAGATCTACCCATCCGAATACTCTGGTCGCTTGTTTGAGAATGTGCCGCTAGAAGCTTAGCTTACAGGGCTGGGAGTTTCAGCAGTCTGTTTCCAAGTAAGTAAGTAAGTAAGTAAGTAAGTAAGTAAGTAAGTAAGTAAGTAAGTAAGTAAGTAGGTAAGTAAGTCAGTAAGTCTGTAAGTAAGGAAGCAAGCAAGCTTGAGGAGTATATGGTTATTGACCCGCAGATGAAATGACGCGAGCTGCGCTCCCCAATGCTGTTAAAGCTTACCCTGTTGTGTGCCGACGACCCAGCCCTATGGCCCTCAGCCGGAATGCCTGGAACGTTTAGGGTCTTAGGTTTACCCATAGGCTCCTAAGTAGTTCTTTTTTGGGATTACCTTATAGGGTTCTAAATATAAGCCACAAAAAGGAACTACTTAAGGGCCTATGGGCAGGGTTTCAAGAGCCACGACTCTTCGTGACGCCAGAGCCCAGAGCTGGAACTGATGGTCAGAAGGTAGGTAAAGGTTCGTGACCGACACACCAGTAGCAAAGGCCTTAGAGCGCGAACACATAAGCCCTACTGTATAGCCCTGAGGGTCCTGAGCCCTAAACCCTAAGCCCTAAACCCTAAACTCAAACCCTGAGCCACGAATTCTAAAGTCTCCCATCCCTGGGGACCCTGAACCATACAATCCTTCTAAGGATTGAGCCCTAAGAGTCCTGAATCGATGCTTCAGCTCGGTGACTTGGGGTGTGGAGGGGTTTGGGGTTTAGGCTTTTGGGGTACACGCTGTGAGGTGCAGCTCAACTTCAACCCCAGTTGAAATTGGAAGGGGACTCGGATTTTGGCCCCTGCACACTTTAGTCTAGTCCTTTCTCAAATTCTTGGACAACTGACATGCCTGCTATGCAAGGAAACGAGAGAAGTTAGCTCCTTTTCTTGTCCATGTAGTCTTGCAAGCCTAGTCAGCAAGCTGGTTGTATTCGGCTGCATCAAAACCTAGGGCAAACCCTGTCAGGCCCTACCCTAAACCCTAAACCCTAAAACCCTGCTAGGCCCTACTGCAAGGCCTAAAACCCTGAAGTGCGAACCTGGCCAACTCCAGGCGTTCGGCGCAGCCTTCAGAAACCTGGTGAAAGAGTTCAAGGACCCTTTCTCTAGGACATTTTCAGGTGGGTAGTTACCATTGCAGGAGCCTTATAGAAGGTCTATATACCTGAAAGAAGCCTTATAGAAGCGTAGCTATATGCCCTAAACTCCCCACCGGTAGTTTCCTTTAACTTTCAGGCTTCCAGGTTTATAGTCACTATGGGGGTCCTAGCTTATAGTTCCTATGTAACTCTACTGCAGTGTACCCCCCCCCACCCAAAGCCTTATTCTAGTTGTTCTAGCTACTGAAGCACCTGCAATACTGGCAAGATCCCTGTCACAAGTAAGAAAGCACGATTATTAAAGTTATGCAGGGTGAACCCATAAGTCAGCCTATCAATCTCTGTCCGAGTCGTAGTCCGGTCATGCATGGGGGGCATGAGCCAGGGTCTACAAAATCAAGCTTCGGAGAGTGTAGCTACAGGGCTGCTTAGAAACGTTACAGAACTACAGTATAGAACTCTCCGAAGCCGCGGCAGACATGTGCAAAGCTTCCTTGAGCCCTGGTCTAGTTACTAGTTGTTAGGCCCCTACATTGTTTAAGTGTTCTCCTTGTCAGTACACGACTTTGCTAGAAATTCTATGCTGGCTACGTGTTTGCGGCCCAAAGGAGTCGTACATGAAGCGCCATGCATTTTCCCCTTCTGGGCCCTGTGGTATTACCCTTCCCCTCTGGTACCGCACCTCGAAAAGTGAGTGCACAGGACAAACCAGATCGAACCTTATAGACACTTATTAGAACCTCACAACCCCAAGCTCTCTTAAGACGGTAACAGGAGCATTTGGGCAGCTCTGTGACGTTCGCCTTCCAACAGGAGGCACACTCAGTGTCACTTGTGGTTCAAGGTTTAAGGGTTTACGAGTTTAGGGTTCAGGGGTTTGGGTTTTCAGGGATTTTGGATAAGTGAACTCTAAGTAAAAGGTCTCATGAAGGGCTCTTGGGTTCTATAGAGCGACTGTTGGCTTGGGGTTTTTGATCTGTAGCTTGTTGGTTTAGGGTTCGACCCTCCGCATATCGCACGCACTGCCTTGAGCAAGAAGCCCTCCATACCCCAAATCCCTGCGCGGCTGAACCGATACAAAGATCCGAAATCCGTTAAACCCAAAACCCTGAACAGCGAAATCCTTGAAAACTCGCAGACAACACCCCTGTAAACCCCACTCTTTCCAAAGCCTCCGCCGTCCTGCTTATAAACCCCTCGAACTCTAGACTCTATGACCTCGACACTCAACACCCCAAAGCCCTAAAACCTCGAAGTCCGGAACTGGCTGACCCTAAACCCTAAACCCTATTCGCTTTCCCTCCTAGCACAAAGGACCCGGAAAAAGAGCTTTCCAAGAAAGCGAGGAACCCCAAACCCCCCTAAAAGTCCAAAGCCCCAATGATTCAACGAACCCCTAAAGCCCTATGAAAAGCCCTAACCCCTAAAGCCTAAACCTCCATTGCACTTAAAAAAACCAATGAAAAGCCCCAGACCCTAGACCCTAAACCCCAATGAAAAGCCCCAGAGCTCCTCCCAAAGTCCCTCGAGCCTCCAGCAACCTGAGCAGGCCGGGACGTATCTGAGCTACGAGGCACGCTGCACTCTTCTTCTTTGTCATAGCTGGGTAACATTTTACATTTTTATGGCTACGTACTGAAACCCCATATGGAATAAGAGTTGAATTTCTAATTCTATCCCAACCATGAACTAGTTTTGGTGTTTAGGATGTAGAGTTTACGGGGGGTGAGGGTTCAGAGTTTAGGGCCTAACTAGTCATAGCCCTCCCAAGCCGTTCCACTTCAACAAGCGTTCCAGTTCGAAACATGGTTCTGCTTCATCTGGGCTTTGCGTGCTTCATATGGGTTTTGAGTCGTCTGCAAAAGCCGTTATTGTTCGAGATTTTGCGAGATTTTGACGTAGGAGCAATGGATCATCCTGTGCTGAGGGGTTTGCCGCCATGGCTTAAGTTTATGATCATTGAGATGTATCCGGTGGCCCTGCGACCCGAGTACATGTTGCCCCAGTCCGAAAGCAGAGACCTTGACGTGGCACTGGTGTGCTTGGACGATTCGCAGCACGTCCTTGCTGATGAGTGCGTTGTCGCACCTAAGACGAATATAGAAGCAAAAGTTCTATTTTGACTAGAGTAGTTCCTTGCTGATTTCGAAGCAGAATCTGCAAGCAAGCCACTGAGGCGGGCTTGTCAGCAGCATGCATGGCGGGTGATTTGGCGAGATGGGATGAGAAGGTTGATAGCTACTGGACTGATATATTGCTGGCTTCGGCTTTCAGGATAGATGTGCCTTGCACTCTCAATCTTCTCGGGGTTCGCAGCCTAGGCTTGGCCATCTTGCTCAGAGTCCGGATGGGAGGACTGCGATGGTCATCCCCTGAGAAGGTTGCACCCAGGGAGAATCTGGGCATTGAGGAGTCGGTGACACGTTGAGTTCGGAACATGTGTGCGTGTAGATATATGTATGTATGTATGTATGTATATATATATATAAAGATATTTGTAACAATAAACCATCAGTATCTGAGGAACAGGATCGCGGGGCGGCCGAAAGACCAACGACTCGCCGGCCTCGTTGAAACTTGGGCAGGATTTGTTCCGGGTAGGCCAATGGTTTCAAAGCGGGTAACCAGTCGTGCCCACAAGCTGAGGAGTGGGAGGCACACATGATGCAACTATGTTGGAACATAGGTGTTTTCAGCATCACGGAGCAGCCCCGCGCCAGTGGGCTGTTTCAGGAGGCTCCGATTTTGGTGCCTCGACTTTTCTAGAAGACTAGGAGTTGCGCGACATGTAACTGTAGAAATTGAACAAATCAATTCTGCATATAATATAGGACCTCCACTCTTCTCTCTGAGGCGTCCATCGACGCAACCAACAGCGAGAAGAACTGCTTCTTCCTGGGAGCTTTTGCCCACAATCTGATGCTGCCAGGCTGTATAATGTAAGCCAGAGATAGGATGGCAATGTTAGTGCCCAGGTAGACGACANNCATCCCAGGCAGCCGATTGCCTTGGTCGGTACCGACTTGTATCTCATGCGGGCCCTGGTCGCAGTTTCCAAGCATTTTGACATGCGCAATCTGCCACTCGGCTGACCATCTGAAGTGTGGGCAGCCCACATGGGTCATGCGGTGTCGGTGTTTAAACTTCAACTGCGAACAAGCTAAGGTTTCTGAACCGTGCGACGACGATGAGATCAGCCTCGCTAAGAGGCGACCTGAGGGCGTGCAAGGGCTACACAAAGACTTTGGGATGTGCTGTCGCCTGGCTGTCATGGCTGCTGCGTGTCCGATCTGCTACTGCTACAGTTTGCGCTTCCCGAAATCCTCAAGGTTGGCACGCTGCTATCTTGGCGAAGCAGCCACAATCCGAACGACGTGCTCGAGAAGGCGCCTGCTTTGCTGAGAACATTGGTGGGGATGTTGACTTCGCTGGTCGCTTGTCTCACACCCAATCTAGACACCCATCGTCAAGGCTTATCCAGATGTTTTCCTGCTTTGGGTTGTTTTCGTTCCTCATCCAAGGATAAGGATGACCAGCGAATGCTGGACATCCGGCGGGAGAAGACGTATGATGCCCGGTCGTGGAACTTGGCCCTTCTGAACGTGCAGGCCCTGCAGGCCAGATGTGCATTTGCTTTTGCCTGTCATCGTATTTGCTTCATGAATACCGCAAATACGGATTGTTGCGGTGCAAATGATAAAGCCGAAGTCCGCGGTTTGTGTGTTCCATAAACTCACACTCAAGTCTGATGATAGTTTGATGCTGAAAACCCAAGCCATTCTCACACACGTGGGGCACTGACGTCACATCCTTGTTTCAGGTTCACCAGATGATGCCGCCGAAGCCTCCTGGGCAGGCCCTTCCTACTTAAGACGGTTGAGCGGGTTTTTCAGTTCAGTTCCTTCGAGTGTTGGCAAGATAGAGATTTTTATGTAATATGTCAGACAGAGACTTCGTCGGATGAGGATCGGTTCTCAATGATTTACGTGTTCTGGGTGTGTCCAGTGGCAGTCTCAGAGACATGCAGTAACCAGGAGATCCTCTTCATCCCGCGGCCTGTCGCGGCATTGACTGTTTCTATGTATGATACGCGGACTAGCCGCGAAGGATGGGCCACGAAGCTAGTGTTGTCCTGAATCGGCATCAGCGGACTAGCCGCGAAGCCTCCAAACCCTTAACATCGCGGACTAGCCGCGGAGGATGGACGGCGAAGCTAGTCATGTCGTGAGTCGGCATCAGCGGACTAGCCGCGAAGCCTCTACCGTTCAAAACGCGGACTAGCCGCGAGGGATGGGCAGCGAAGCTAGTATACTGTGGTGAGCCGGCATTCGCGGACTAGCCGCGAAGCCAGGGTCGTGGATTAGGCGAGATTAGGCGAAGAATGGGCAGCGAAGCTACTATTGTGTGTTGGTGTCAGTGGACTTGCCGCGATTTCTAGGTACATCGACCCTTCTTCCAGGGTCGCGGACTAGCCGCGACTCTGCGAGAAAAGTTGCGGCTGAAAGAGATCGGGATGTGTTTGTCTGAATCATCGGCGTCTCTTTTCCTGCACAGACCATTTGGCAGGATAGTAACATCCTCAGATACTCTCCCCGGGAGTGTATAACTTAACTGAAATATATTCACATTGTGGAGAGTTGATATTCGGCGAAAAAGGACTACATCGACGACGATGCCGCCCCTGGCTTGCACGCGGATTGGGAGATGTTGGTGTCTTGTCTGATAGCAAGTCCGTTTGACGCTCCGTTCTGATCTGGCTGGAGGATTTCTGCTCGAGCCATGTGATTTGTGATCTGGTTCTTACGATGTCGTTTTGTTCACGACATTTCCTAAGGAAGAGGCAAGTCAGTCGGATGAGGATTGATTGATTGAGACCCCTCTCCTGGGCCTCGAGGACTGTCTGGAAAGTTCTTTAGTTTCTAGAGTTGCTATTCCTAGATTTAGCGAAGGTTTGTTTCCGGGCCGTTTGAAGCACCCGTGTGCTCAATCAAACTCATGAATCAACACAGCCACGAGTTCGCTTCAAGTCTAGTACCATGTGAAGTATCAGCATCTGTGTTTGTCGAGACATGCAGCAGGATATAAGCCACTGCAGGCCATCGGCTCTCGGAGACCTGGCCTATCTGGTTGTTTCAGGGGTTGCTCTGGGTAAAGAAACCGCGAGGACAGAGTCTCATTTCTCCTAGGATTGGTTGTTGAAGCACGGCTTTTGCAATTGAGGAAAGGTCTACGGCAAGTGATTTTCCTGGACCTCCGGATTTTGGGCTGTCGCCTTCTGATTCTGTCAGAATCCACGGAGTGTGGTGCTGGCATCCGCGAACATGAGTGAAGGGCTTCAGCTGCTCGGAAAATATGCGAGAGCAGATTCACCGAGATTGTGCTGTTTGCCGCAAAGAAACCCCAGCCTTCCGTGTCGTATACGATATAGCAGCAACGTGAATCGATCAATGCGGCCACCTGGCGGTTAGTCCGCCGGTGAATTACTATGCACTGTTTTGTTGTGGCCTGTGATGTTGCGGTATATATGCGACTGTTGCGGACTAGCCGCGACATAGGCTCTGGCGTTGCGGACTAGCCGCGACATATAGGCTCTGGTGTTGCGGACTAGCCGCGACCTGGAGGGCAGATCAATGACATGATTCCTTCCGACTCCTGCTCGAGCCTCGTGCCCGGGCCCTTGGAACTTCTTCGTCCCTGCGTTGTCTTGGCCGTCGGAATGCGCAAAACCTTGACCAGGAGAAGTTTGTTGCCAATACTATATATTCATTTTTGCTGTAGCCTCGGTTTCTAGTGTATCAGGTGTCTAGCAGACATCGCATCCGTCCGCCAGGACACTTTCTACGAGGTCCCTGGAACCGGAGCCCGAACAGGACAAAGATGCAGCTTCCCGCTTTCTGATGTCAAGTGCTCACAAGCGTCTGGCAGAGGCTCTTGTTCCAGGCCACACAGTGGCTTTGAGTTTTTTCTCTTCAGCACTTCTTGAACAAATGGTGTTTTGAGTTCTAGCCTGCAGGTGCCGAGGACAAGAATTCCAGCGCGAAGAAGAAGGACAAGAAGAGGGGCAAGAAGACGAAGAAAAGCACCTTGCCCAAAGGTTTCCAGGCTTTCATAGTTTGATTTGTGTCATTGAGCAAGCAAGGCTCCAGCAGCGAATCTCCCGAGACTGAGTCGGAGGAGCAGGAGGACTTTGAGGACATCGTATCGATATTTGGAGTGGGACTGAAGGAAATCTCGAGGGCTCCCAAGCAAGTGAGGCTTGAAGACCTCAGTGCCAGACAAGTGGCCGTCTGCTTGTGTAACCTCACCAAGCATCTGCCCGCTGCGGAACTTATGGCGGTCGGAGGCGAAACCGCACCTTGCCTGTATCTGCTTACCATCCTGTCGCCCCTTCCTGCTAGCTAGCTGCTAGCTTCGCAAGTACATATAGTAAGTTCCAGATGACAGGATCTGTTGGCTTTCTGTGACTTGTGTCTCGGAGTAGGCCTGTATAATTGCACGAGTTCTTTGCTTCATGGGATTGCTACCGTGTTCTCCACCTAAGGAGGCCCTTCTGATCAACAAGGCCAAGGGGATGAAGAGAATGAAGGACAAGCACAATCAGAATCAGGCTCTCAACCAGGCTGGTTGATTGGTTGGTCGGTTCCATCAGTTTGTTCTGTTGCTCTCCTCCTTGCTCTTTTTTGATTGAAGGCACTGGCGGCAGGGATGACATGGAAGAGGCGGATGGCCAAGCTATGCAGCCTCAGTCGCTTGTCCAAAAATATACATCGGTCAGACTATGCCGCACCGGCGCCATTGCATATCTGCGGTCGTTTGTCAGATACTGCAGCAGCTCAGTTTGTGGGAAGAACCCTTCCCAAATCAACATCACCAACGCGACAAAGTTGCACGAAGTGACACCGTTGCTTCGCTCTCTGAAGAAGACTGCAGACAGGACCGAATCACAGGACGTTTTGTTGAATATTATTAGAAATAGAAGCTCCTCCTGATTCTTGCATGTTCGCAGGAAGGCTCGGAAGAACGATGGAGAGCTTGCGGCGGAGATCAAGGAGCTACTCAAAGAGCAAGCCAAGGAGACTTCTGCTGCTTGTGCACGATGGGGCTTACTCAAGTGCCAGCGCATTTGCATTCAGCAATGTAGAATTTGCAAGAACGTTCTTGCTGCAGCCTTCTGTCTCGCAGCTCCCTGCGGTTGTGTGGGCTGTGCACCATGGCCTCCCGTGCCACAGACTACGAGATCCCCCGCCAGGTGCTCGACAAGATGTGCGATCGTTTGGGCGGCTACTTGGAGAGGAAGAAGTCCGAGAAGGAGTGCTCCCTGGAGGCCAGGGAAGCCGAAGTGGCCCGTCGGGAGGAGAAGGTGGAGGCGACGCAGAAGCAGCTAGATGCTTGGCACGACAACCTGAAGGCCAAGGAAGACCGGCTCAAGGCCAAGGAAGATAGCCTCCACGCTTGGGAAGCACAGTGGAACCAGGGCAACAAAGGTAGCAGTAACAAGAGACAGAAGGGCCACAAGGGCCAGTACTACCCCGGCGGCAAGGGCTGGTGGTAGATTCACAGCTGCTTCCTCGAAGTGCCAAAACAGAGGGTTTTTCCAGCTTGCACGCCTGCCGAGCGAAGCTTTCCAAGTTTCAGAATGCAGTATGTTTGCTTCAAGCTTTAGCAGTTGCCTGCGAAGACAAGAGATCGTGCTGCAGCTTGAGGAACGTGTTTCGGTTGTGTAGCATTGTGGCTCAAAGCTTCAGGCCAGGAGTCACCGGGAGCCGTGCCGCCCATGTCTTTCAGCATAGAGCAGCTTTTGACGGCCGTGGCTCAGGTGCAGGCGAATGCGCCCGCCGCTCCCACCGCAGCTCCCCCACAGCCTGCTTTCGGCGGCAGCCATGCAATACTCCAGCAGCTTCTGGCGGAGGCGGCTCGACCCAAGCCTCAGCCTGAGGCTCAAGCTGTGTTGCCGGGAAATTTTGCCCAGATGATTGCAGAGCAAGTGAAGAAAGAAATGGAATCTGGGCAGGGTGTGCAGCAGCCGGAGCCGCAGAAACAAGAGGCTCCTCCTCCGGCTCGTCATGCAGAACCCAGCAAAGGTCCCGCCTCGAGCAGGGTGCCTCCTGCACGCCCGGCTGCGGGGACGGTGAAGGGAGGACCGCCTGCCGGCGGCGTGGTCAGAGAGTCTGACATCAAGGATATGACCGATGGAAAGCCTTGGACCAAACCTGCTGGGAAGACTGCGCCGGAGGACAGTCGGAAGCCACCGTCTCCCTCGGACAGGTCCGTGCTCACGTTGTGCAAGATCATGACCTTCGAGTATGTGGACAACCAGATGATCGAGTTGTATGCCAGGGTGGTCAATAAGCCTGGCTTTAAACGAAAGGCCCCGGCCCCAACGGCCCCGGCTAAGCCAGCAGATGACGACGACAAGGAGCCTCCGTTCGAGGAGGAGAGTGCAGATGAGGACAATGACAAGGAGAAGCCTCAGTCGAGTTCCATGAAGCCGCGTGAACCGGATGGGTTCCTCGCCTCAATCATTAAGACAAGCGAAGTTTGCATTTTATCGCTTCCCTCTTTTGGTGCTTGTCTTGCTGTGATTGAGTTTTGCTTCGATTCCAGGCCCCCACCGAAAGACGATCGCAGCAACCGGCAAAAGGAAGCAGACGCCAATGGAGGAGTGAAGCGAGCACGCGGCGGCCAAAAGCACAAGAATCACTGAGTTTCCTTTTCACCTTGCTTTGCTGCCCGGAAAGGCAGCGGCGAAGGCCATGTGCTGTAGATACAGGATTTGCTCCGTAGCAGCCGACGCATTTGGAGTCTTGCAGCTTCGACTTTCAAAAAATGCAGACTTGGTCTTGCATACCACGATGTGAGGCATGTGCACCTTCGCTACCGTTGCTCCTTCACACTGCTGGTTGTGTCCCGTGTCAGGAGGCCGCCGAGGATGTTGCCAAGCTGCACCGTGAGAGCGAGCAGCAGGCCGGCTCTCCCGTTCCTGGGTCGGAGAAGGCAAGGACCAAGACCGGCGGCTCTAGGAAGAGACGACGTGCTGCAGGGACTGTGTCTACGCCAAAGATGGAGCCGAAGAAGCTGAAGTTTCCAGACCCAGAGGCACCTGCGTCGGAGGATGACCGCGAGCATGAGGACGGCGAAGACGACGATGATGACGATGAAGAGGGGGGGCTTGGGCTTGATGGTTTCGAGGACAGCGGGGATGACGATCTCTTCCGCGAGAAGTTTGCCCTGAAAGACAAGGTCGGAAAGCAGGTGCAGGCGATCGAGGATAAGCCCAAGTCCTCGCAGCTGCCTGCAATCGAGGATAAGCCGAGACCGGAGGAAGAAACTCCCGAGGAGGAAGGTGGCCTCGGCAACCTGCCTCGGGACCTTGGCAACAAGCTGAAGAAGATCAACGGCGATCTTCTGGAGACTCTCACAGGCGACTTTGGACCGCAGCTTACCTGCAGGAACGAATTCAGAACCGCTGTTCCGTAGCCTCGAACCTGCTTCTTTCGCCGAGGTCTGATGTGCCCCATGTCATCAATATCCTGGATGGAGAGCAGATCTACAGCCTCGCGGACGCCTTTGACATCCTCCTGGATGTTGAAGGCATCTTTCCTACTTCCACGTGTAGGTATCGTGGGCTGCTCCGCTAGTTTGAATGTAGCTGAGGTGAACTTCCTGACGTCCTTGGGGAGGAGTCCAAGGATGCAGCGAAAAAGCTGACACTCCGAGGAAAGAAGATCTTGAAGCAGTGGCCCAAACTGCTCCAGGCCAGACGCGGCTATTCCGCGCATTCCTGGCCTTTTGCAGCCTGTGCAGGCCAAGAAAGAGCTGGGCGACTGACGCCATTCTTCGCACCCTATCTAAAAGGAATCAGTTTTTCGTGAATGTTGCGCATGCTTGGCCATGGCTGTGCCCCCGTTTTGGCGAAACTACCTAGGTTGTGGAGCTGCCTCTTGGCTGAACGAGCAGCCTCGCGATGCAGGAGGCCACTCTCCGCTTTCTGCAACCGGGCAGCAGAACTCGGCATTCGTATCAGGGTAGAGACAAATTACTTCTTGCATACAGATGTGACTGTCCTGCTGGTTTGTGGACAATACAGACTTCATCAAGCAACAGGGTTGGCTATCACGAAAGGCTTCGAAGGCCACGAATTCGCAGGGATTGCGGGTCTTTTCGGAATATCAGTTTTGCTGCTGTGGCAGCCCACCAAACCCTAAATACATCCGGAACCCAAACTGAAACCCTGCCAAACCCTAAACCGTCGTTCCTGTTATACTGGTCAGCAGCGTGGTTTTTTTGTTTACTTGTGGTTTCATATGAAATCTTCTTACTAATACCTCTGCCAGATCTGATTCAACATCACAAGACCCTGCGAAATCATAGCTGTAGCAGCAGCAGCAGCAGC
>CAJNJA010007577.1:0-16026 GCA_905231915.1 Symbiodinium necroappetens
TCGTAGTAGTCGTGGTAGCCGCAGCAGCCGTAGAAGTCGTGGGGTTACAGCAGTCGTCATCGTCGTCGTGGCGGTGGCGGTGGCGGTGGCGGTGGCGGTGGCGGTGGCGGTGGGGGTGGGGGTGGGGGTGGTGCGGTGGCGGTGGCGTTTAGTGCTCAGAGCGGGGGAAACGGGAAGGGAGGGGAGGGGAGGGTGGGGGGAGGCCGGGGGAGGGGGGCGGGGGGCACTGGGTCGCAGAAACCGGCGCTGCCATTGTCATCATTGTCCTTGTCCTTGTCCTTGTCGTCGTTGTTGTCGTTGTCGTTGTCGTTGTCGTTGTGGTTGTGGTTGTGGTTGTGGTTGTGGTTGTGGTTGTGGTTGTGGTTGTTGTTGTTGTTGGTGGTGCTGGTGCTGGTGCTGGTGCTGGTGCTGGTGTTGCATCATGTCCCTCTTCCGGCTGGAGTCGCGAACATGGGGGCTGAGTTTTCGCGCGCTAGGCCACGGCGAAAGACTTAGCTCCTCAATTGGTGCGAGGCTTAGCACATGGGCCTTCCTGAGTCGTCAGAAAGTCTTGAATTGTCTACGGTGTCTTGGTTCAGGGAAGAATTACTCTGAGGCTTTGGGCTCTAGGCGAGAAGGCAGGTATTTGGTTGTTTGAATTCAGGCCTTGCTGGGAACAAGGCTTCCCCGAAGTGAGTTCCAACTGAGTTAAACTAGGCGGCGGATCTTTTACAGTCTTCTTCTTCCGAGCATCCCTGGATTGCCAGGAAGTTTTCCCGACATTGCCGGAATTCCAGCATTCCGCAGAAGTTTCTAGTTGCTCATACACGAGCTGGCTGCTCAGCAGGTGCCGCCGATGCGCAACCTCATCGATCCATTGGTGGCTCGGTCGTAGTTAAGATAGTTCGAGCGCCCGCCAGGACAGATATGTTGACATGACTGACAGATTTTCTTTGATGGGATGCACGGAAAAGCATCCGAATCATCCAAATCTACGTAGATGCTAGGCACACCAAGCATTTGTCATGACAAGAAAAGCACGAAGAGTCTTTTTAGCATACTCGTTGTAGAGCGCCATCTCCCGCTCCCAAGATGAAGCATCAAGCCGCTGATGGAGCTCTTGATGTACTCTATCATTGGCATGATTACCCTCCCAACATTAGTTTCGAGTCCCCAAACTGCCTTTCCCTTGTCAAATTGTTCACCAGTTTCTGGTCGTGGTAAGGTTTTCCTGGTCGTGGCTAAAAACGTGCGCCCTTGTCGTGATAACAGCATGGCCTCCAGATGCTAAGTGGCTTTTGTGCCAGAAATAGGCTTCCAAGACCCAGTGAGATAGCCAGCTGGCCGCCAACGGCAGTCACAATTTTGTTGTTTCGGTGCATTAAAGAGCACCCTGCAGGTGCACTGTTGGGGTATAGGTGTCAGCAAGATACATGACCAGTCCGAAAAACGCATGTCATTCCCAACGTCCTTTGCAACTTTCTTCTCACGAAACATGTATTCCCTGGCATCGGCTGATAGTGAAACGCACATGCAGTGACCACACAGCTCCAAAAGCAGCACAACTTTTGATTTTGACACGATGGCAGAAATCCTGGATTGGGCTTCGAGCTAAGGTCTTAAGCATCGACCCTTCCAGCAGGCGATGCGTCGGGCAGCCGCTGTGACACTGCATGCTACAAACCCGTAAAATAACCATGATAAACTTAGGGGGCTGAATCGAGGCTGAGGCTTGCAAATGAAGCAGCTTCATGGACCAAACACGTGCGTAGCTTCGATGAACGAAGATTGAATATCTCAGTGTTTGCACAGGAAGACGTCCTGGTTGCAGCTGAGCATGGGGCCAAAGCCTGCGCACGCCTGAGCTGATGTTAGATGCCTGTGTCAGTGCTTTTTGGAATGGCCTCGTCGATGCATGCCGTGACATCTCCGGAATCCGTGGAGATTCGAGCGAAAGCTTTGATGTCACGCTTGAGTCGATGCTGTACGGTTCCATCGTAAGCTTCCCTTTCCACGAGTTCGAAGACTTTAGCTTCTTTTCGCAGCTGCAGGGACAAGCCCACATTGGTTGAACATGTTCGAAACTTCCTGGCCACTTCGGCACGAGCCTCGGGAAGCACAGGCCCTTCGCCAAGCGCAGATGAAAGCAGAGGCTAACAAGGCTGCTTTGACATGGCAAGGGCCAAAAGGGCTCCACGGTCAAGACTCAGTTGAGAGGTTGAGGGAGCACAACGGACACGAAGAACTACATATAGAAATAGAAGTGTTACAGTCTTTGGGGCTGTGTTGTTCAAAACGCGCCAGAGTGTGCCACCCTGCAGTCGAACAGCTTCGGCTTCGTAGCTTGACCATGCGAGGAGCACTTGCTGCTGTGGACCACGACCGAAGTAGACGTGATGTTGCCGTTTGATGGAAGGCCGGCTGGAAGAATCGGCATGCGTTTGTGTTCTGTAGTTCGATTGCACGAATTTTGGTGGTCACGAGGTGTTGCGGATGTTGCAGGCTGAAGTGCACAGGAGTCTGATCAGAAGTGCGCAGAGGTTTGTAGCCCAAGTGCATGTACAGATGCAAGTCGCAGATCAGTATTCTGTTGCCCGCATCGCCGTTCCGGACAGCCTTCCCCACGACGGTGCGGACACCGCAGAGCTGGTCGAGCAGACATCCAGGTAGCGGCAGTTGTGGGGGGGCTGCGTGGAGTAGCTTTTACATTGTATTGATACATGCATTCCCATGCCATGCCATACATGCAACGTTGCAGAACGAGTCGAAGGCCCAGCTTGCTTCCTACAATGCGTTCTGCTGTTCGAAAGGTTTCGAGAGAGATCACCACATTCTGTTTGCAAGGGCATGTAGCGCCTGTTGCACCATGGACAGAAAAGATGTCGATTGCAGAGGTGCGCATTTGCGCCTTCAGCGCATGCTGCTACTTATGAGAGGAAGTTGTATGCAGTTGTCTCGTCTCCGATCTTGACTGGTGTTCACGTTTCTTGCGTGAGACTTGGGGTATGCTGCAGTTAGGCCATTAACAACTAGCAGCAGAGGACGAAAACCCTATTGCGTTTGGGCTCAAGGGCCAGGCGGTCGCTGGCGGTCACCTCATAATTGAGGTTCGGCTTGCGGTTGGATTGGAATGCTGGGAGCATGCTGCTGCTGTTTGGAAGGTATATACCAGCGAAAGTTGAGTAATTATACGGGTTAGACCTCGGTTTCTAACACCACATTGACATGGTGCCGCAGCAAGTTACTCGCAGGGAGATGCAGAGAACGACGAAAAAGAGCGATCGCACCGGTTTAACAAGCACCTACGAGTCGAGGGTAGCGAAGACGCCATGCTGCCAACCAAAGCAGACAAGGCACATCATTTCTGAGCTGCCGGCAATATCAAAGAAGCTGTTTTATCTTTCTTGATTTGCCTCAGCAATCACCGACTTGTTGACATGCTTCGAGGCCGTAGCCGTTGACAGACTTTTTCTGAGCAAAAGAACCTTTGCTACATTGGTGGATATAGGGTTGCGCGCATCATTTGAGCCACCAGATCCCAGAAATTTGGGTGATTAGTCTGATCTGAGCTGGGTGAGAGTAGGAAGTAACGACGAACCAGGCCTTTTTGGCATCCACCCTGAGATCATCCTTGAACATCCTTAGAAGTGGCCCGCGATCTCATTGTTCGGGTAGGTCTTGTGCGTTGCCAGCGTGCTCGAGAAGGTCCCCCCGCAACTCCAGGAAAGCCAAGCCACTCAAACTTAACCCAAACATGAATCCATGCCAGGTTGCCCCAGATGACGGCCTGTCCCCGCACACCTCCGGCACCACGGTGGGCAGCAGGAGGTTTCATATTAATATGGGCCCTGTAAGATTTCGAAATTCTGCACTAGATTAGATTGCAGAGCAGTCTCACTCAGCGAGAGAACCCGACCACAACTAGTTTTAGGAGGAATACCGGCAACCACATAACAAGAAATCGTCAAGGCGCAGAACATGCAGGGACCTGGTGTCCCAGAGTGCTTACATAGCCGGCTCTCGTTTCCTTCGCCACGAAGTCCCCTCGAAAGGAGGAGCTCCTTGACAAAGGGGATGAGCATCATCGTCTCCAGAACACGCTTCGGCCTCAGACCTGACCATGTACGCCTTCCGGACCCTGCTTGTGGTAACTTATCGGTGCCAGCATGAGCTCTGGAAGTTGGGACCTTCTTGGTAAGTGGCTCGATGCAAGAGGAGTTGAACTTGTTGAAGTTGAAAATGGGTCTCTCCGAAGCCTCGCATCGCTTGATGCCTCCGCGCCCCCTCTCGTGCCTAAACTGATCACTTCGCCTTGCATGCTCAGAAGTCAGCACCTACAAGTTGGATGTGGATCCATTGATGCTTGGAGCTCAGTGAATTTAGCCCAAGGATTTGCTTTCGGTGTGTGCTTTCGGTCGGGATGCAGAGTTTAAGGCACATGGTATACCTGCTCATGGCACAACTTCAGCACATGGGGTGAATCCCGAAACTTGAACAGGGTATTGGGCTTTTGGTCACGGGATTGGCGCTAGCTTGGGGTTCGCAGTTTGCAGCACGGCCTGCATTCATCACCAAGGCCGTTGGTCATCGCTGGAGGCGTTATTTTAGCCGCCGCGTGCCGAGCAGCAGTGGGAATGGCACGAAGACCAAACCTAGCAGTACTCTTGGAATTATCTTCAAAACTGTCCTCTGCGACTTTCATGTTCGTCGTCATCACCACCATCACAAAAATCGTCATCGTCGTCCTCATGATCATCACAGTACCTATATACTATACCATCATGGTGTCTGAGGCGTGTGCCGGAATGGTCAATGCCATTGCCTTTGTGATCGTACCGCGGACCAGCAATTCAATTCAGCCTAGACCGCCGGCCCGGAACCTTTGACTGTGTATTGCGAAAGACGGACCTTGAGCCTGCAGACCTGAACACCCCTAGCATCCCCTAGCTAATGGAGCCTGACTTTGCCCGATGACTGTTGGCTTCCTTAGCAGCCCCGATTGATGCCTAGAGGCTTTACAGCAGGTGCTGCTGCGGAGGAGAGCACACAAGAACAGACAGAATGCCTGCGCAATTCCTGAAAACAGGACCATCGAAGGTTAAACCCCGAGCCTCGAAGATGTTATATACACCCGAGTTCATTCGTGCCGACACGTTGAGGGGTTCAGGCGATTGAGGCCGGGGGGGGGCCCAGGACAGGCGTCGTTGCGAGCAGCTCCTTGCTTTCAGCTGACAGTCGTGTCGTTGTTGGGCAATTTTCGGGCGAGTGGCAGAGGGCTGTGAAACCTGAAAGACTTTGCACCCGCAGGCAGAGTCGCTGGTGACCCACGTGACTGGAAGCGTGTCGAAGGCCCCCCGAAATCTTCTGCATCGTCTCTATCTGCGAGAGAAACACGGGTGGACTCAAGCTCGAAACCTCTAGCACAGTTGATGCAGAAGAACATCTTGGGTCAAAGCCCATGCCTGGTCAATTGAAGTGGTTGGACCATCAGGGTTTCCTCAAGCCCTGATAGCCGTGTGAGATGTGCCAGCCAATCAAAACCCAAGTCCACTCCATGAGGATAGAGAACACCCAGCTTTGGCGCACAGGTAGCCTTGCACAGTGTAGCGGAGCAGACGCAAGACGCGACGCACGTGCTGCTGCCGGAGCCTTCAGAAGCTTTCGAGGGCTCAGGCTCACGGCTGACACGTTCGTGCGTGAAGTGTGGATAAGTTACGGGGATTCGGAGATGTTAGACATTGAATATCACTGATTGGGTGATTGGACTGCAACTGCGCAAGGCGTCACACTGGCAGCGCCTGTCGGAACGAAACTGTTGTGGGTGCTGCCATCTTCTCGTGAGACCGAAAAAGTTGAGAAGTACAAGGATTGAGACCACGAAGCATACTCAGTCCAAAACCTGCGAGTGATTGATGGAGCGAAGCTTCGTTGCGATGAGGTTGGTTGTCTTCTTCATCCTTGGCAGCGTGGCCTCATGCTCGGTGTGGATGTCCTGTGTTGCGGAGGGACACCCAACCATGTGACCATGATCCGTGGCGAGAAACCATGGAAAGTCTCACAGACGCATTTAATCTTTTCCCATGGTGTTGATAGACACTGATGGGCATGGTCTACATGGAGTCAGAAGATCTTGGATCTGTTGCCCCTCTAACTGTCATCACCTCGGATAGAATCTCCAAGATGTAGCACATCCGTGACGCATAGCATGATCGAGGCCTACCCGCACCACAAGATGTGTCTAGCATGTCGATGGGATGCCTCCGATAAGGTGCTTTGGGTGGTCAAGCTCCCCTATCAAAGGCTTCTGAAAGAGGACGTTCCTGTAAGTAACTGGAGGCACATTACAACCCAAAAGCACTGACAAGGGCCTTGAGGCCCCGAAAGCCTGAAGCTCGTCACTGTTCCGGTTCTTGTTCCTGCTATCTTGTTGCATCCTGTTTGCTACTATCCCACCACTGCAGCTATCAGCGCTTTCGTTCTCTCCCCATGATCAACAGCAACTCCGAGTTTTCCGGCTGCTTCATCCGGCGCAGTGCGGCGCTGGCCCAAGCTCGGAGGTGAAGTGCTCTCGGGTTCTTCCAAATCAGGGTTCTCTACAGCTATTCAAGTCTCAGGGTGGCATGCATGCGCCGAGCGGCATGACGAAGACCATGGACATTGTTATGACGGAGTTGTCCACTAGGCGCTCACTTGTCGCGCAGATTCTGTGTCTGTCTTTGTCTCTGTCTCTTTGTCTGTGTGTGTGTTCCGATGTGCAATTTGGTATACTTTGGGTCTGGTACTGAACCGACCCAGTCATCACGCCAGCCCAGGTGAAGATGGCAGACATGGGCTACGGAATTGCCATGACGAGTTCGTCATTCCTCCTGGCCGGAAGCTTACTCTCCTGGGCTCTGCGGGAGCTTCGCGATTGTAGAGTCTAACTGTCTGGGATCGTAATGTTGTCGGATTCTCACCTTGTTGCGTCGGTTCTGCAGAGCCGTGCCCGAACTTGTCGTCGGGTTCTAATGTGGTTCGTCGTCAGATGGTTTTCAGGTTCGCCAAAGCATGGTTCTCTCATCCATCGCGCACGTGGAACTCGTATGTCGGACTTATGGGCACAAGGCTTACTAACTTACGCAAGGCCAGTGTCAAGGTTATTACAATAAGCCCGATGGCTTGCTCACCTCCCCAAGATCCAACAAAGCTGCTGCATGCAGATGCATGTTTGCCGCAGCATTCAATCACAACAACGGTACGTACGGGCGTGAGTGTGTGTGTGTGATTGTGTTTACATGTGCATGTGGGTGGGACGTGAGGGGATTCACGCCTCCTTTGGGAGGGATGATGACATGCATTCACAGTGGGAGCTGTCTTTGTCGTAAAATTCTTGAGTTGTCGTTGCGGCATGGTTCGGGAATAACGGCTAGTTATATTAGAGACAAGCCCGCGATTGATCAAAGAGATGCGCGTGAATTATCAAGAACATGCGCGGGAACTGTTATTCACATGTGCAGGTTGTGTTTGGGGTTTAGGGTATAGGGTTTAGGAAATCCGTTGCACGTGTCTAAAAACACTTTTCCATGTGCCAACAGCCTGTTCTCGCTAGATCCGGCGCAAGTGCTTGAGAACGCCGTTCCATGTGTTGAACCATGGCGCCTGAAAAACATCACCCCATTCACGTTCGCAAACCTCAACGCACAAACCCAAACCCAGCATTGAGGGTCCTTTTCACAAGCAACTAGAGTTCAAGAGCGCAAGAAGACGAAACAGAGCTACCAAGAGCTGTAGAGCAGCACGGTCTTCCGAGGGGCCTTCGTCGAACACTATTGTCACTATTGAGAACCGAACGCCACCGTTCTTCGTCCATGCATCGGCGATGCCACTGACCTGACCGGTGTTGGCACGTCTGGGTGTGATATGTCCTGGCAACCGGCAATCCTGGATCCTGCGATAAATAGCCCAACTTCCCAAGCCCAAAGTCGGCATGGACACGGGCAAAAATGTGTGACCGTCCAACGGGCGAGGTGTTGGCAATGCTCCTGTACCACAGCAGCCAGGAGCTGCACCCGACAGAACACGCTAAACTTGAGCGTCTGCGACTTACTGCAAGTAGCATTTGCGATGTGCATTTCAGGCTATCAATGAATTTGCTTGTTTGCTTGTTCTTAGAGTCCGATGTTCGCGACGTGGCCAGGAGCTGTCGGCATACATCCTTAGTCTGGCCCCGGACTCATTCACCACATTGAAGATGCTGCTTCTGAGGTGTTGTAGTCGGCCGCAAACTGGAGCAGGGATGGCCAGGTGTCGGTGGACCGATGACAGCCCCGCCGTCTGTCCCTATACGGTCACTGCGCCTTATTGCGCAACTGCCGGCTGGGGTATCCACAAGTTTGAGAAGCTAACGGGGCTCCCGAAGAGCCGAGAATAATCGGAAGCTCGTTGCCAAGACTTCAGAACTCCCCGCCAAACGCCTTCCACCGAAATTCCCCGGGAACGCATGTCATCGAGAGCAGTAAAGCCGATTGCGAAGCCAACGCGTGATTCACAGTAGTTGGTCAACCTCCGGCCATTCCATGCCATACCTCACAGCACAATCTGATGCAACATCCTGGCACTCGCAAGTTTTGTCTTCGGCCCTCGCCCAGGCCTGTGGGCTGCAGAATGGTATCATGTCCTCCTACAGCGGTTCAGCCATCCGCACCACGCACATGACGGGCATCGCCACGGACATCGGTCTCATCACCGGGAGGCTTCGAGTTCACGGTTGTAAATCATCCCGACAGCCCTGCTTCAGAAACGTCAAGGCGAGTGGTTCGCCCAGAGGGTTTAAGCCATGCAAGCTGCTGCACCTATTCACCCTCACATGAGTCGTCGCACGTGCCAGACGGAAGCCGCAAGCAGGCAGTTGATGTCCTTCTTTCAGAAGCGGTGCTTCCGGCGTTGCCGATGCTGCGAGCATCGCAAGCTCCTGGGCTGGCTTCAGAACGAGACTCTTGAAGAATTGGTAAGATGATGGCAGAACGAGAATCTTGCCGTGTACTCAACGGAAAGAGAGGCTATCATCAGCGTGCTGCCATGGCGTAGTCGAACATAGAGCCAGAGCGAGAGAAGCGCGGGCTGGGAAGCACCACATGCCCCGATGCTGCAGTCCCGCACAGGGTCGCAGATGAAGAGGCTGGAGACGAGAGGCTTGCCGGGTCGGGTGAAGTTCACTCCCGCAGACAAATCAGCGTGATAAGATGTTTGCTTTTCCTGCGGTGATCTCACAGTGGGATGGACGTGTTGTCCGACTTTCGCACTCGAGACCAGACAAGTCACCACTGAGCATGAACAAGGCTGTACCAGAATTAGCTGGCAAAGCCACACGCCGTGTTCTCGACAGTTCAGTGAGCTTCTTCGGAGCAGGAAGCTAATGCTTCTGGTGCTTCTCCTCTTCAGCTTTCTCGCAGGAGCATTGTTCTAGCCTGGGATCTGCAGTAAGATGCAGTACTGTAGGCTTTTGGGATCTCCGGCGTTCAATTCGATCTCCCGTGGCTTGGGTGCTGGGCGTTCCTTCACAAAGTTCAGGGCTCGCAAACATCGCCGCAGTCAGGCAATGTCTTGCTTGATGGTGGACCACTAGATTCACTCGATTCAGAACAAGCCAAGCAGTCATCGTATGCGCTCTTCACACATCTCAACAGCTGTTAGGCGACAGTGCTGCGGAGGTCTGCAAATGGCACGGATGGTGAGCGTTCAAGCGTAAAAAGAAAATCTGAAGTCAACTGCCAGGCTACTCTACATCTACATCTAACCTATTACCACCCCCCAAACCGTAAACCTGAGGCCTTGTCGCCCATCGGAAAGAAGGAAATCTTTTCCTGCCCCAGGAGTCGCAGCGGGAAGCGCTCTCGCAACCGTGGCTGCCGAACTCAGCTTGCTGGTGCCCGGTCTTGAGCAGATATATCAGGTCTATAGTCGAGGGCTCTCTTGGTAAGCAATTAGGTTGCACCGGTGTGTCGCTTGATGTCAGTAAGGTTTGTATGTGCGGAGTGGGTATTTTGTGACAGGCCGAGCCGGTGCGGGTGGGGAGAGGGAGTACGATACAGCACAGCTTCGGTTTAAAGCAAGAGGCCGTGAGGCGAAAGGTATCAGGCTAGAGGAGCACGTGTTTGGGGAAGCTTCATCTGCGACTTGCCACATCGTTGGTGCAGGTGCCAGCCATTGTCAGCTTCGTCGCCGGTATTGCGTACATGATCTGGCAGCACAACCGAGCGGAGTTGATAGACCAGGCTGGTGCCACGAATTGAATCCTGGCCGATGCAAGTCAGCAAGCTGCGACTTAAGCTCCCGGCATCGAAGAGCAGCTCTCGGGTAGGGTAGGAAGTCCATAGAGGTTGTGACAGTGAACACTTTGGCCAATTGTATTCATGGATGTTGCAGAGTTGCATGTGCAAAGCTTCAGGTTCGTGGAGGTTCGGTGTTCGATGGCCCGGGAAGCCCGAGCAATTCTACAAGTTTGCTTACGAAGACCTGCAAAACCTTCTGTCTATCACAACCGGCAGTTGATCTGATCATGCGCATGCCTCTTCCTGCAAGCCTTCATTTCAGTGACAGGCAGCGGAGGTGCAGCTTGGCTGCACACACCGAAACCATCACGCCATCTCAACGAAGACCACCCGCGGGGGTGATAAGGCTCCACTGAATCTTTCTGGCAGAGTCTTCAAAGCCAGGAAGCTTGCAAGGTCCAGGGCTCTTGGCCAAAGCCTCTCAACACCGGACTTCAAGCAGAAATCTCTTAAACCCCACGCCAAGCCTCGTCAGCTTGAGAGGACATTTCTAGAAAGGAGAAGTATAGCTCCACACGAGCCGCATCCGCAAGCCGACACGGCTTAGATGGAGTCCCTTCACTGGCCATGCAGATTTGGCACGCAAGCGACACAGCGTGCATGAATGTGGGGCCATATACAGAGTGGCAGTACATTTCACATTCGTTTCAGGACCGCTTCAAGGCGAAGCGCTGTCAAAACTCTCCCGAGCTTTTCTGCGGCCTGTTGCGAGCCCCGCTCGCTGAAACCAAGGCCCGACCCGGATTCGCCAACCGCTCAGCCGCTGAAGTGCGTCGGCAGCTGAGAATATCCAAACAAGCCCACCCTCAACTAAAATCAGAGAATCCGCTGCAGCCTTCCCCAGCTCTCGCAGCTGACCTGGTAGGGAAAATCTCGGCGCATTCTACAAATAGCAGCCTCCATCTCAGGTTGTCGTCAGAGTTTATAAACTCGTCAGAGACCATCTCTCGCGGGTGTTCTGCGTTTAGAGGTATCCGGCGAAGCAAGACTTCTAGCCTTCTGCAGGGATACTCGGCCACAGATCTGCGAAATGTCACGGAGTAGCTGAGTAGCCCGAAGTGGTGGGAGGGCGAAAAGCCGGGAGGAGCCGTGTGTGGACAGAAGAATTTGCAAATTTTTATCAAGTGGGAATTTGTGGAAACCTACGTCCAGTAGCTTGTGAAAGCTGTGCTGCAGTCGGTGAGTAGGTGTCGTTTCCTCTGCTGCAACAAATGTTCTTGAGAACTCGGCACCTAGATGGCCCTACGAACCCTTGATTGTTGGCTTGGAGGGTTTGACTGGCCGCAGGAAATCTGCTGCGCTCTTAGCTAGGATGGCTAGGAACGTACCGATCGACTTTGTCCACCGCCCTTTTCGGCTTCACTTCACAAGGTGGCAGTGGCAATTTGCAGATGATGCCCGCTTGCTAGCATGTCCAGAAGTATATGAACTGAACTCTGTTACAGCTGCGCATCGCTTCTTGATGCGCTTATCACTTATCACTGCTACCGTTATGAACCGTGGATGCGAGGTCGCTGCTACAGAGATGGAGCCTCCGAGGTCCCGGGGGTGCCTTTGCAGGGGTGGTATTGGTCCAGTGGCACGAGGGGGACTTCGATTGCGGTTCCAACCTGGAGATTCCTCCTAAAAGGGCACTGGTGCATCTTCATTGCGTCCGAGCGAAAGACTGTCAGTGATAAATGCAGTGTCTTCGTTGTGCCCAAGCGAAATACTTGGTGCCTCATCCTGCAGCAAACCTTCAGGCAAGCAGACTTGCCGAATCTGCCAAAAGGGCGGCTTTGCTGCAAATGAGGGTTGGGTTCGGGCCGGAAGCTTTGAAAATGGTACATCCCAGATTCTGTGCAATCGAACTTCGGAGTTGCAGCTTTCAAGTGCATTCAGGATTTGGGGAAAGGGCCGTTGAGTGGTCAGCTCTGGAAGCAGAAGCTGCGTTCTGCAGGCCAGAGACCGCGGCAGACGAAGCAGAAGGCCCCTGAATCCAGGATCGCCTGGCTTCTTGGACAGCTTGTCATCTCGATTGCTGGCGACCACAGAACTCTTTACAGGGCGCTTGGCACACGGAAGCTCCTGTGCCAATTTGGACCACATGTCACAACCCAGAAGGTTCGAACAGTGGCCAGCCAACCCCCTCGCTATGAGGTTATGAGACATGATATGGTCGAAAATGCGCAAGAGCTTCCCTGACCCCCAGCCGCTCCCATCCATCTCCCCCAGCAGCTCCCATCCATCTCCAAAGGAGACTGGGGAGTTGAGCCCCTAGCTGGGATTAGGGCTCCTTTTGAAATTGGCGATAGCGTTTTCAGGGGACCTTCCGCGGAAAGGAAGGTGAGTTGCCTGCTCGGTGCATTTGAAAGGGAGCCTGTGTGCGTCTGTCGTTCGTTGGATTTACCAGTTTATACACCAGTATTGGCAAAATCTGCGTTCCTGAATCCTTCGACGTACTTGCAATGCCATATTCTGAAAGGTTTGTCGACGAAGATCTGCGAAAACGCTGTTGCTGCCCGGATCCTGAGAAGAACCCTTACCAGGTTTGGGGTATAGCAAGTACAGTGTATGGAATATACGCACCATGAGCCAGACACTGCATGCAGACTCTGCAGCTCTCACGAGTACAACTTTTGGAAACACCATGCCGAATGATTCTCGAAGGTCCCTGCTCGAAACTGACATCCAAGGTGTGCTGAGCACCTCTCAGGCGCAAAAGAGGGGAATGTTTTTGATTGTTCAGCATCGTTACATAGTTCAGGTCTAAGGAGAGATGTTGATATACACGGGAAGTACCGCCAATGTAACTTTGCTTCATCGGGTTGGCAAACATTCTGGATGCAGTGGACTTCTTCGTGTGTCCATCCTGATTTCTTCATCTTCGCAAATGGCGTAGGTCGTCGATTTCGGCAGCGAGGCGAATGTCAGCGCCATCGCAGCCAAGGAACGGCAATTGTGAATTGGGCAGTTCGCTGCTAGTTGGGTCACTGCAAGTAGAACTCACTCGACTTTCTCGTTTCTGTGCATCGCAGACTGGATAGATGTTGCAATCTGTTGCTGTTGCCGTACCGCCAAGCCCTTACTTGTATGGTCCTTTGTACACTCCTGCTGCTGAATATTGCCATCTTGCTGCGAGGGCGCAGAAGACCTGCGTATCGGCTTCCTGCGCCGGTACCTGAGTCGACTCACTGTGGTTCGTGCAGGCATGGGGTTCGCAAACACACGTTGAGATCCAGAATCTAGGAGTCCGGAGAGGAGGTCGCTCAGTGTTCAAGGCAGAGGTCGCAGAAGCTAGTGGCATGAACAAACGCCTTGCTTGTCGATGGCTTCCAAGCTGCAATGTCTGACAGCCTGGTCTCTGTGGGCCGTACTGGGAGGAAGATGGAGAAATGCCCTCAGCTTCAGCACGCAGTGTGGCGCAAAAGCCCCCCAGGGCTTCTTTGACAGAGCTCCGAGTGCCCGAGCCCTGCAGCCTGACCTCCCGAGCACACTCCCAGGCTCTGGAACTGTTCGTTCAGGAGGCAGTGAGATTGGGTGCAGGCCAGGTGGATCAAAGCGCTCGGGATTAGGAATGCGCATAACGTGCTCCAGCCAACCGCATGTCCGTCGTTGCCCGGATGTGGTCTAGAAGCATAGAAATCCGCTAGGGTGGCATGCGAGGTCGATGTGCGAGTGATGTGGCAGCGGAACTTTGGAATTACGGTCAATCAAAAAGAATGTCGTCTCGGCTTGTAGGGTCGTACGTGGATGCCAGGGCACAGGGTTCACGATTCGCCTGTCCCTTCTACTTGGGGCTTGGAATTTCAGGGTCAGGGATCCTGTTAGGGAGAATGTTTCATTGATGTTGCGAAGTCTTCCTCTCTCCGGGAGTGCAGTCTTGAGTCATGCACATTCTCAGAGGCATGGGCAGGTTGGCTGATCGCTGCAGATGGTACCTCAATGCCAAGAACTTTCTTAATGCCAAGCACTTTGGTGCGATGAATCCTCAAGAGAACCGGTTTGGCTCTCAAGCCGTGCTTCTTGCTTTGAGGTCGAAGGTATTCCTCTCTGGCTCTCCAGAATGATGAAGTCTAGTTTAGTTTATGAAGATTCGAGTCGGGATCCTGTCAAATGTCGACTTGCCATCGTAAAGGTATTCTTCAGGGTCCTTTGGTGCAGTAGCTCCATGTATGTCAGGGGATACTACTTCACTTGATTTACTGACTTTCCGTGTGCCACTGCACCTGGGGCTCGTGCTGCAAACTCAAGCAGCGAGCATGCAGGGTGCGAGCCACCATTGCCGCCAGTGTTCTCATCCTGAGGCGGAACGTCCAGCGCTTAGCAGGCTTAGCTTTCTGGGACTCGGTTGCAGGGAAAGGCCCATGGACGCACTTCGGCAGGCTGAATCTCCAGATTTCAAGGGTTTCTCTCCAAGCTACGATCAGTATACGTAGGTGCGGGTACACGGAAAAAGCATGCGGCTCCGAAATGCATGAGCGCCAAGCTAAACGTGATGCCCGATCCCATCTACCTGCAGTGCTTTGGGTTTCTTCTCACAACCTTCGTCCTGTCGAATTGTTGCAAGATGTTACAAGAGTTGCATCATGCCAAACGACTCGCCCTTGGAATTTGCACTTGATATCGTTGTCAACTGTTCTTCTCGGACAGACCTGCTGGCACAGATGACCTGTGCATGCACACGATGTGTCGAGCACCAATGCGCATGATGCTACATGTTTGCAACCTTTTGCTTTGAAGACTCGGCGCACCGGTCAGGTCGAATTCCGTCACGCTGTGGAGCAGCTCCGCAAGGATCCCGCAGCTTTGGGCTTCAATCTGTGACTTTGGGTTTCAGGTTGTTAGGGACGGAAGGTTGACTGTGGGGTGCTCTTTACTTCAGACTGCTCAGCCCACCAAGAAGATCCATGCAGGATTTCCGCTTTAGATTCCCTGTTGCCCTGTCTGACAAGAGCTAAATCTTTTAAAGAGCAGTACCAAAGCGTGAGCCTTGTCACTGCGTTCGTTGCTACTCGTGCGGCTCGTGTTCTCCGTCGGCCTTCCTATTGAAGTCACTCGAAGCAGGTGGCTTTAGAAAAGGCCACTTTGCAACACTTCGCTAGCAGCAGCCGCCCAACAGCATATCAAACGGGAGAGTGGAATGTGGCGGCCAGGAAGTTGCCAAGACAGCCGCGGAGCGGGTTCAGGTCGCACTTGACGATGTCCCAGGCATGGACCTCGCTGGGCCATACCCCAAATGTTAAAGGGTCATGTCAAACTCGGCTAAACACTCAAGTTGTCCTTGTAAAATTCTGGCCCTGCGCATCCCGAATCCGGAGCCCTGAAGATGAACATTCTGAAACCGAAAATGTGTGCATAATGTATTTGTACATAGTACACACACACACGTACTTAAGTAAATGCAAACTTACTTACATACCCATGACCCATGTGCGCACGCACGTACATACATGCATGAATGAATGCATACATACATCCACTCACCTACAGACAGAGACAGACGGACGGACCGCCGACCGACCGCCCGACGGAACGGCAAACCGACAGAGACAGACACAGACAGACAGACACAGACAGACACAGACAGACAGACGGACAGACGGACAGACAGACACACATACAGAGTAGTTGTACACACATGACCACGGTAGAGTTGATAGCGTAGTCGTCGTAGTAGTAGTAGTAGTAGTAGTAGTAGTGGTAGTAGTAGTAGTAGTAGTAGTAGCAGTAGTAGTCGTCGTCGTCATAGTAGTCG
>CAJNJA010007578.1:0-16025 GCA_905231915.1 Symbiodinium necroappetens
TTAGCAGAAATAATACCAACGAAAACTGAGCAAAATGCGCTGGTTGCACCATGTTTCGGGGGCCTTGGGTCAGCTTGCTTGGGCCGAGATGCTTAATCAGCATCATCATCATCATCATCGCCATCCTTGTGAACAAGAGGTTCAGCTTGTGCCATGTCCGGAATGCAGGAAGGACTCTCAGTCATCTGTCATCTTGTTTAATATAGGCTCAGCACGTGGTAGACTAAGAGTTGCAGGCGAGCGCTTTCGCAGAGGGAAGACCCAAGTGTGAACCATGAGCTCAATACCCTTTAAATAAGGAATATATACCTTAAAACTATAGGGGCCTTAATATGATGATGATTTAAGGTATATATGCTTCCTGCAAGGTCGGTCTCTTGCAGCGGAAGTCTCGTAACCTTTGCCACCACAGAGGGCCAGCGCCAAGCTTAGCTCATCTTTACCTTGGGGATTTTTAAAGTGAGGGCCTGGGATCAGTTCAGGCCTCTGTGCTTGGAGTTTCAGGTTGCGGGCTCGGGCTTTAATAGAAGCCGAAGGTTGCACCGGCGCTCGTGACAAAGCAACTACATGTCCCGAGTTCTGCATATGGCTTCCCTTTGAGATATTCTGGCTCCGGTGCGAGTTTACTTCCAACCACCAAAATACGACATCCACTTTAGAGCAATCCCCATTTCTGCTTCATGCACCGGCAGTATGTGTGAGCAGAATGTTTGCCTCCACTTTTCTCAAGCGGGCTTCTTTGCCGAGGCTGTATTTGCTGGATGCTGCCGGAGACGATGCCCCACGCCTGGTGGAGGCGTGCTTTCCGAAACTGCTTGGTATGTTTGGTGCTTTTCGGGCTGCAAGCTCCTGGACGGCTTCACTGCTTCACCTTGTCGTCGCCAGGGCTTCTGCCCAGTTAAGGATGCAGGCTGTGTTTCCAATAGCCTAGAGGACGCTTCACAGATCTGTCAGCGCCGTTGGTTTCACGGCGCACACACACACACACTCACTGGGCGTGTGAACCAGTCGTAAACGGCTGAGTTGCTAAGACCATCCATCGACTGAGGCACGCCGTCACATCACCCGCAGTTCCCAAGGGCCGACAGCATCCGTACGGCAAGAGCACCATCAAGAACCCCAAACTATCCCACGTTCCGGATTTTGGGTGAGCAGCCCCCTACTGCCGCGAAGCCGGCAGGCCCTCAGGAGCAAAGATGTGGCCAGTGCCGCCTGCAGCGGGGACCACAGATTCAATCCACGCTAGCCTGAGTCATTGCTTGATCGCGAAGTTCCGGGGATGTTGTTCATGAATGTCTCGTGATGATTGCGCCATATTGCGGCACGACACATGCTCATCCATGGCAGCTCGCACTGACTACCAGGACGGCCTTCAGGCTTGCTTGCTTGTTTGCTTGCTTGCTGGACACGTCAGACACATCACATTGTTGCTGCATAAGCATCGCGGTCGGTTTGAAACCGCAGCATGACATTGTACCAAGCCCAGATGCTAATAATGGAATCCTGTTAGAAGCTGTCCGGGTCCGCTTGAGGTCCAAGCGGTATGGTCCTGGTCGCGCCTTGACTCGGACTATTGAGTCGGGTAGATTTTCGATGATGAACATACGGAGCTGCAAACTCAACGTGCGCTCCACGGGATTGTTGGCAATTTGATGTGATATTGTTCAACCGAAGAGCCCTTCAGCTTTGCGCATGCGATTGGTTACACAGCTAGAGACTGCACAGAACTTTGCCAGCCGATGAATAGAGCATGAGACTTGTGAATCGGCACCTGTTGGAGGTTGTCAAAGATCTGCGTTTCGAAGAGGGTTCTGAAAGTTGCACCGTTTGGCACACCTTTGCAGGTCACCTCCGCGGGCTCCATCTACAAGCTGAACAGTGGGAGGCCCAGGATCTCACCGGCGTGCAGTATGCTGACTTTGCTTTTTGAGTCCGAGTTGCATCTCGAAGTACATGGTACAACTTCCCCACTATGCTCCCGATATCTTGAAAGCGTCCCAGCCGCTATTGTAGTTCGTCAGATTGCTACATGTCCACCAAAACTCCTCAGAAATGTTTCAAGCCCTAGTGAAAGCTCGGCGAAAAGCACAAGGACCTTGATTGAAAGACTGGAACCCGATACCCGAGATCAGAGCACCCTTCGCAGAGGGAGGCCCAATTGTTGTGTCCCCGCATCTCTCAATCCCCTTCGAGACTCTTCGAGTCGAAGGGTTCCTGATGAAGACCACTTCATGGAAAGACTGGCACAGACGTTTGGAGGTTGCAGCAAGGGGGGTTGAGTCTGAGTGGAAGGAATGTCAGGGAATTAGCAGGAGTTCGTTTCAACACGAACACAATTGAACCTAAACTCAGAAAACCCCCCAGATCACAGCTATTTTCCAGTGTTCCCAGGTCCTGCTGGCGTCCAGGACTGCTGCTAGGCATGATGGAGCTTTGTTCGGAGCGCCCATTGCCAGAGCCCCATTGTCCGCTCTCATTCGAGGGGCTCTGGAATGGCCTCGCCGCCAAAGAGGAATGGACAGCTTGTCGTTCTAGAATCGCGTGCCTTGATCATCTTTGCTTCGACACGGTGTCGCCAAACCCTCCGTAGAACGTTAACACAAGATCTCGCTATAGGCCAGCTCCAATGGACTCCCAGGTCATTGGCAAGCTGGCTGGGGATGCATGACAACCGCATGAATAACGACTTGGAAGATCTCAAACAGATGACGGTTGCGGCCATCAGCCTGGGGTCAGTTTCGCGCACTTGTTGAACTGTTGACAGTCGTTCTCCAGCCGGAACATGAACGTGCCTTATGTCAGAAGGCAGCCCTGCACCCTGAAGCATGCTCGGAGCTTCAGCTCTGGAACCACGGAGCGCACTTAGAGACTTAGAGACCTGTGGTCCTGAGATGAAGTCAGAAGAGAACAGCAGCCACTACCGGGCAGGAGAAGGCCGCCCAGGGCAATGAGAAAGCCGCTGCTCTTATGGCTGCCTCTGCCAGGCCCTGAGATGCATACGGAGCACTAAAGAAGCATGGGGAAGCTTGGTGTACGGAGGAGCCACAAAGGTGGGCGAAGTAACGGGCTCAAGCTACTGTAGTCGGACTGCACAGAGATCCACGAGCTAAGGGAGAAGATGTTTAGAGCTGCACCAGTTTCTGGAGGAAGCTGCGAACGAGTCCGACAATGTGCGCTTAAGTCGGAGCTTGGTGGAACAGTCACCGGTCACCACGAAGAAGATGCGAAAGCAGCCCATAGGGACTTCAGGTTCCCGATTCCAGCCACCGGATACACCAGCCTGAAGACAGCACTGTGCAGAGCTTGTGTGCTCCATCTGCACCCTACAGTCCGACAGCCACTCGTTCTTTAGAAACTGAGATGCTGGCAGCCTTTGGCCGACTGGAGCAATTGCCGCTGCCGGTTCAGGCCGCACGGATTGCGTGAGGTTCGTCGTGTCTGGTCGGGCCCTTCGGGCAGTCGGTCCTGCGTTTAGATTCGGGCCAATTTAACTTTCAGCTGATGTGCGAGCGTGGCACTCCTTGCAGCCATCTCGGGCATGGTTCCTTTGAAAACTAAATGGGTTTAAGCATGCAGCTGGGCGTGATACTCGTTCATACCTGCTTCTCGAGTCCGCTCCGAAATTGAGAGTGCATTGCTGATCAGGGAGGCGCAGCTCCATCTAAAACCGACCCAGTTGAACCGCACCGTCCGTGCGCTGCTCAGATCACTCGCGCCGCATGCGGGAGGGAGCATTCCCTGCTCCTCAGTCTTCAAGGCCGAGTGCTTAGAGATTACACATTGGGGGCATTTAGTACCCGATGAGGATTTCAACTGCTTTTTCGGGTGTTCCCGAATATGCTTCGTGCCAAGAACAATTCTGCTTCCCAAGTAAGGGCTGCACCTTTCGGACGAGGTGTCAGTGTCACCTATCTATGTCACTTCCCTAAACTCCACATCTCAAGCTCCAAACTTCCATCCCCAAACCCTTCAAAGCTTTATTGTCTTATTGATTTCAGTGAGCACCTTGTAACGGAGGCCTCGTCTTCTCTTTCGGCGAGGGACGACGTGGGCAGCCGACGGCTGAGCTTGCCTCCCACCAACATAGCAACCACAGCGAGAACAACAGCAACGATAGCAACAGCAACGAGAAGAACAAGAACAGCAATGGTAGTACGCAAAAGTGCCCACAAAGGCCAGCCAAAAAAACGCAAGAAGCATCAGAACCAATTGCCTTGTCCTGACATGGCAAGCCCAGCTCCTTGGAGCCAGAGGCTCGAGAGATGGACTCAGACTTAGAGTCGCTCTTGGCGCTCGGAAACACCCAAATCCGGCACTGCTCCCTGCCGAGGCTTGGTTTGGGCAACGTGCGACTCCGAGCTGTTCTACTGTTGTTTTGATGCACGGTTCTTGTGCCGGTGACATATGTCATTCTATGCTACAGAGTACTGTAGAGTGTTAGGGCTGTCTAATCGTGCCGGGAGGGGTAGGCCACACTGTTATCAGCGGGTTCCACCACCAGCTGTTTGGTGTAAGGCTTTCTGATGATGCTGTAATGCTGTGAACTGGCAAGACTTCTCTCCAGTACGAGGTGCAGAGCGCATCGACACCCACCTGCTTGGAGGCTGGGTTCCGCTTGTACCTGACATTCGGGTTCATGCTTTGAGGCCCTTAACGTGCCTGAGAGCCTTCGCACGTAGGAAAGGTCCTCTTGAGAGCTCCGGCCGAAGCATGACTTCACCATTATCTTCAATCCCATAGGCCGCGCAGACGGCACACGAATAGAGGGCCTAGCATGCACGCCAAAGACAACGATGACAGACACTCTTGTGCAGCCGCTCCATGGCCTTGAGCTCTCTGCTTTTGTCGCCATGAAGCTGAATCAAGCAGGAGTTCGCCCAATCTGACAGGTCGCCACGTTGATTCTCATAATGTCAGCATATGCCAGCGGCTTAGGATATGTTTAACACTTCCCATCAAGTGCTCTGTCCTAGAATAAAAGTCTGAGAACCGACAACAGGAACTGTCCACGGTGAAGCAACCTGCGAGCCGCGCGTGATGTCATGAGAAGAC
Organism: Symbiodinium necroappetens; assembly: GCA_905231915.1. Lineage (NCBI taxonomy): Eukaryota > Dinophyceae > Suessiales > Symbiodiniaceae > Symbiodinium > Symbiodinium necroappetens. The sequence goes on from CAJNJA010007578.1 coordinate 5,053, forward strand.
GTGGATCCCACCATGTCCGCACCGGGTCCTGCAGCATGTGCTGCCTTTGCCGTGGGCTTGGCCCCAGACCTGAAGCAGCGAGTGGAGATCATGGCGGAGCACGTGTCCAAGAACGGGCCGGAGTTCGAGAACACTGTGCGGAGCAAGAACGCCCAGAATCCACAGTTCCAGTTCTTGGTGGGTGGGGAGGGCTCCGAGTATTACCAAGCCCTGCTGCAGTCCCACCCGGGGCAGTCTCAAGCAGCCGCCACCGGAGCTGTTCAGGGAGCCGCAGTGCCGGAGCCAACCATCTCCAGTCCGTCGGAAGTCGCTGCGCTGATGGGCCGATGGCCGACTCCCGAGGTGACTCCCCTGAGCCCAGATGCAGAAAGGCAGCTGGCCGAGATCCTCAACTCGCTGGAGCGGGTCTCCTCTCGATCCTACACTTGTCAAGATGTGTTTTTTTTGCGGATCGCTCCTCTTACAAGTTGCAGCCTGCGCGCTTGGTATAGAGATCCATCCCCTTCGGACCTAAGCCGTGTTCAAGAGGTGCCCTTGACACCGAGGAGAGGCCATTTCCCACGGGCGGACCTGGGTGCAGGCCTGTGCTTTTTGTCGGGAGAGGGGAGGGGCTCGCTATGTTTTACTCGGAGGACATGAAAACCGATTTGTGCTCCAAAGCTAACTGTTGAGTCCAGAAACCGGTTTTCCGGAACGAGAAGGAAGTCCTGGCAGCGAAATCCGAAGCTAGTCCCCGGCATTCATGCGAGTCGTCCGCTCCGAAATTTTGCCACGCGGCCTTGGGGAGTCAATGCAACAAGCGAACTGGCCGAAATCCAACTTGCTTCAGTCTCTGTGCATGCACACACCCACAGAAAGCTGTGCTAGTCTCCCAAAGATGCAGGTTACCTGTGTCATCCTGGAAGGGTTCAGGCTACCTTGTGTGCTCTTGGGTTTTTGTTGAGTTGTCTCTGGCAGGCCAATGTTGCCATGGCCCCGGCCATTGCTAGCAACATGATGAAGCGCGTTGCCTTCCTTTCAAGCTCTCTCCATCGACTTCACGTGCAACCGGGCTCTTCAGTGGGAGCGCCTTTCCAAGCTGTTCGTTTCAGGGTTGGCATGATTCGGGCACAACAACAGCACCGGGCAGGGTTGCTGTTTGGGAGTGGACCCGAGGCTGTATTTGGTGCATGAGATCTTCGTCAGCGAGCTGGCCCGCCAAGACGGGGCTCGGCCGCTGATTTCTGCCTTCAAGCCCTGCCTGGTGTGGATGGTGCGGCCCACCTTTCAGATCGCTCGGTCTTCGATGCCTGACAGCGAAGGCTGTGCTAAGATTAAGAAGCTCCTGGCTATGTGGCTGGACAAGGGCATCCTCACCATTCGAGAGACTGAAGAGATCACGGCACTAATGACAGCTTCGGACTTACCAGCACCACCACCTCAAACAGGCAGGCTGATGCAGCAGGTGGGAGCACAGATGGGTGTGTCCTTCTCGCCGGCACAGAGCAGTGGTCTGGTCGGCAGCATTCTCGGTGCACTGCAACAGGTTCCGCAACACGTGCCCCAGCAGCTGCCCAACCAGCAGGGAATGCAGCCACAGCCGGGTTTTCAAAACTTTCCTCTGCAGGCAGCCCAGCAGATGCAGCATGCGCAGGCAGTTCCTCAGCAGATGCCGACGCCGATGCTGCAACAGCACATGGCGCCGATCCCTGGGCACATCCCGAAACCACCAGCGCCGCTGCCAGCACCATCACCTGCTTTAGCACAAGAAGCTGCTTTACGGCCAGTTCAGCAAGGGCAGGGCGGACAGGGTCCACCAGGTATGCAGCTCGCCCTTGCATCTGGTTCCTTGGCTCTGAGTGGCCAGAACTCTGAGACGCCGGAGTCCGTGCCTGTGGGGGTCATGTCCTCCATGCTGAAGCAGGTCTCGCGTCGCGGTAAGGATCTTCATGCTGCTTTCGTGCCATATCGACCACTGGATCCATTCTACACGCCGCAGACGCTGCCCCTGACATCGCCCCCTTCAGGTCGACTGCTGGATAGGTTGGCCCAGTTCTATCGAGTCGCCCCTTTGCTGCGCCATAGCCTACACACCCCCGCTGTCTTTTGTCCTGATGTTTCGGGTATCCTTGACATTTGGCTTTCAGGGGCTTGACGGCTCAAGGCAGAACCCTCAAACTTGGCAATTTCCCGTGCTGACACCACGAAGCTCCCGCACTCTCTGACTCTAAACTTTTCTAAACTCAACAGATAATCGAAAAGCCTTTCACGCGGCAGGGTGCCAGGAAGACTTCTGCTCCCTCACCCCCTGCAGCCCTCCACCAGCTTTCAGGTTGGCGATTCTGCCAAGGTGCCAGAAAGGAGCCGGTCCCCACAGCGCGCCGGCGGCGCGGCTGTGCCACCGCCACCGCTGGATTGAGTTCTGCCATGCTGCTTCCGCGCGATATTGGAATTGGCAGAAAAGTCCACCATAGAGGAGTGCTTTTTTGGTACGCGGCCTAGGGGAGGGGCAGGTGAACGACAGAACACTTCAAAGCATGCGGTCCCAGCGTGCTGCACCTACTGTTTCGGGCGCGCAGGGTTCGGAATGTTGCTGATGCCTAGAAGTTCGGCCTCGCAAATCCCCGAGATCCCTAACTTTATTCAGGGTTCAGGCCCCAAACCCTGAATCGATTCTTCTCTGAACCGGCTGCAGGCTCTTGCCCACCTGCAAGCCTCGGACATCGCTGCGGGAAGCCGGGCGCTGGCATTCAAGGGTACAGGGTTATGCTTCGGGTGTTCGGGAGGTTTGGGTGTTTGCTCACAAAAGACGCATCATTCACCAAGTCTTCCATCTTATGCCAACAGCAACGATGCCGTCGTTGGTTTTGCTGCTGATGATGCTGGTCACTGTAACATGATGACGACGGGACGCCTGCGGATGCGACGGCGACGACGACGACAACCATGAAAAGGGTCCACAGCCATGACAACAGTCTTGCCAGGACTGGCGCACATAATAATCCCGTCCGCAAGCCTCACGTTCTTGCAGGTCCCGGATGCTCCAAGTCGATGTGTTGAATAGACCCCAAATGTGCGTCTGCGATCTGGCAAAGCCGAAGTATCACCGGTCCTCCAGGTGCTCACAGCTGCACGGTGACCACATTCGGCATGCCAGCCTGAGTTTGACCATCTGTCGGGTCATCGATTCCTTCTTTGCTGGCTCTTGATCGACCTTTGCTCACAGTTACTGAAAAAACAAAGCTGCGAAGGCCTAAACTTATCGAAAGACCACTGGCAATGGAAGAGCGAAGCTCGAGCACCTGATACCGAAGCCCTAAACCCTCAACTTCCTAAACTGAGTGCCAGCTCCTGGCTCCTGCCAGGCAATGTCTTCACTTGGGGTGACAACCGGGCGGGCCAGCGCACCTGCCACGCTTTCCTTCTAGCCGCTCAGGGCTTCCGTGAGATGCAGGGATCCTCTCCCCCTGGACCTAGCAATGGTAATTGTAGTGGTAATGATAACAGTAATCATCATCATAATAATAATAATAATCGCAATAATGAAAATAAGAAGAAGAAGAGCAACAATCATCATAATAGCAATAACAAACAATAATAGCTGGGCCCCGAGACTCGAAACCGTGCCCAAAACCCCCAAGCAAGCGCCGGGCAAGGCTGGGAGACGGCACGCAAATTGGCCGAGACGTTCCTGGCCTTGTGGGCAGCTTGTATGAATCCGGATTTAAATCGGGGGGTCCGGTGGTTTTTGAGTTGCGGTTTGGTGGGTTTTAGGGTTTAGGGGTTGGCAGATCGGGTGTTGTGGGTGAGGAGGTTTTGGATTCGTCTTGGGTAGGTTTTCGTCGGTGCGTGATAGGTCTGCCTTAGTTAGTCCTGAAGCCGAAATCATATCTCCGAGGTGACATACCGGGAGCGACGGCTGTGGCTGCGGCAGAGGCGCAACTGGAACTGCCCAGTGTATGCCCAAGAAGCTCCGATGCTAGCCTGCACTGCGACATTTACAATTGTCACGAGTACAGCAATGCAGCATGTTCTTGCAGAGAGTTAGAGATCAAGCACGGGAGGAGCAGCGCCCAACCCCCCGTTTTGAAACTGTGGTCAGGCTTCTGCAGTGCTGGCGAAGAATGGCAGCTTGTGGGCATGGGGGCCAGGGGCCCAAACAGGGTGCAGCTGGCACGCTGGAGGATTGAATTGCAAAATGTGGATGTTGTGGGTCCTGGCGGTTGGGAGTTGGGAGGGCAATAAAGCAAATCGAGACTACTTCTCACGAAATGGAGAACTCTTCAGCACAGCACCATATACATCACCACCATTGAAACCACCACCGCCACCACCACCACCGCCACCACCATCGTCATGTAGCACACGCTGGAGTTTCATTCGGCCGACGGAAAGCCGTAACTCGTCTGTGAGCAGGGTTCATGGCTTTAAGGTGGAGGCTTTGCTGTTTCACGTGCGCTCAGCAGCCACACAGCTGCCTGGCAAGGTTTGCTGGAATTCACCAACCACAGCACGTTGCCTGCCTCAGTGTTGAAGACGCGTCAACGGAGTTCACACTTGGATCAGTCGGAGACTTGTGGGCTGTGTGGGCTTGGAGGGAACTGCAGCGGCTTTAGCCGATCTGGAAGTTGGAATATGAGCGGTCGTTGATGCAAAACAAGAGAGATCACATCTCTTGTCACTCCAAGACCCGAGTTCGTTCAATCGAAAAGGGCAGGCAAAGGCAGAAAAGCCAGAAGCTTCTGAGACAGATTTCGGAAGCTTCCCATGAGATCGAATTCACAAACCTGGCATGCTCACAGCACATTGTCAGACGAATGGGGATGTTAATCTGACTTGCGAGCAATCAGCAGAAATGGGAAGCACCATGATGTCGTTCCCACACAGTCCTGACAGAAACAGGTTTTCCTGGGCCACCGCTCGGCGAGGAGTCTGGCGCTGTCGAGCCAGGCATGAATCATTCTGGGATCGGGCTTTGGGGTTTCAAGGCTGAGGGTTCCGGATCGAGGGGAAGGCGATGACGGTGGGAACAACGAAGGTTCGACAGCTGCAGATCAGGAGGGCTGGAGGATGAGGAAGACAACTTCCTGGAGCAGCGACAGCATTACTTACGAATCGTTTGCCAGCCTGACTTGCAGATGGTTTCTCTAAATATTTGACCTGGTTGAACCTAGATCTCGCTCCAGAATGGCTATATTCGCGTCCTTCTGCGCGGGGAGGGCGGCCTCAAGCTCGCAGGTGCTTTGCTGCTGCACCGAGTCTGGCGAGCTGCTGATGGCCGGGCGCCCGGAGTGGACCTTTGTTCAGTCAAAGGAAGTGCTTAAAATAGCACAACAAACCTCCGTTTCAGATGCAGCACTGTGACTTCGAAGGCAAGATGTAGGAAAAGCTCTTGGACAACAGCCTTGTATGTGCCAATGAGTCAAGGGGCGGCCACCAGAGCGATTCATCGAACCTTCAGCCCAGACCGTAGCCAAGTGCTAGAAATTCATGCGCTTGTTCGGTGGTTTGTCTAGTTTTTTCTCTCGGCGCAATCCCAGCAACTTGCGTGCTGGGATGCAGCTTCTTGAAGAACAAACTTGCTGAAAAGATTATGATGCCCAATATTAGTTTCATGGCAGGAACTATCCGAATCTGCGAGTGATGGCGGAAGAGCAGAACCCAAGGTGAATCTCGCAAACGCAGCACCTGGAGCCTCCAGCCATCAACTGTTCGAGGAGGCGGGCTCGAGTTCGAATTCAATACCGAGGATAACCAGAGCAAGTGAAAAGATGCTGTTCTTGTAACGGCTACAGCAGCTGTTGTAGAGACCAGTCAAAGATGCCAGTCAAAATAGTGATATGCGATGATACGAGTGAGAATGAACCGACCATCCCAGGATAGCGCTAAGGACAATCACTGTCATCAGAATGAGCCTCATACGGATCCTCCGCATCGTTGTGATCGGTGGTACACATCTAGGGATGTTATACTTCAGAAAACTCTCAACTCAAAGCCCAGATCCTTCATGTGCTGCCAACTGTGCAGTTCCGAGAGATGCAGCCCTACATCCTACTTAGATACCTCCTTTTGCATCGGAGGCTTGGCTTGCTCATGATGGCGTAAGGTTTGCGGCGGTGCGCAGCCCAGCGACTTTCGGCATTTCTTTGGGGTTTTTTCTCACCCCAGAGGCTGAAGTTCTTGAAGGAGTGGACTCGCGCTCGGCTCGATGAGTGCTTCCCTAGCCCTGCAAGGCGTCCTCCAGCTGTGTCGTGGCGCTGTGCCAGGACGAGGTGCGAGTTATTCGGTTCTGTGCTTCTGGCTTGAGCTGCGGGCTTCCATTGCCGAAGGTTCGGAAGGGCGGAGGATACTGAGTGACTTGCGGCTTAGGCAGATGGGAGATGAATTCGCTGCGTGGACTCGACATGAGTTCAGAAATTCAGAGGGCGAAACCAACCAGCTCTGCCCAGCTTGAAGACCTCTCGCCATTGCTCCGAGTTCAGATGCCAACCGGATCGCCCTCCAAGTATCTCCAAGTCCTGCGCAAGGGCACAACACCAGAACCTGGCTGAAGGCTGCCTCACTGCGATATTTGTTACTTGTACCAACTTCATATCAACTAAGATGTCATGTTCACTTGTATTCACTATCTGTTTGTCTGTCTATCTATCTATCTATCTATCTACCTAGCTATCTATCTATCTGTCTATGTACCTATCTATCTATCTATCTATCTACCTATCTATCTAGCTATCTATCTACCTATCTGTCTATCTATCTATCTATCTGTGTATATATATATAATATAGATAGATAGATAGATAGATAGATAGATAGACAGACAGACAGATAGATAGACAGATAGATAGATAGATATATTATGTCCAACTATTTGTCTATATGTCTGTTTACTGTGCAGATGTATACATGTGTATATAATATATGCATATAGACATGTGTGTTGTTGTATGCCATGCTAGTATTTGCCACGCTCGGTCTCTCTCCTTCCTTCCCCCTCTCTCTCTCCCCCTCTCTGCGTGTCTATCTATCTGTCCATCCATCTGTCTGTCTATCAACCTGTCCGTCCATCTCTCCACCTATCCATCTATCTATCCATCCATCTGTCTACATTTGCTTCATGACTTACTTATGCCAATTCTATTAGCTGCCAGGTGCCGGAGCGTCCCAAAGTGCCGAGCTCGACGCCCGCGAGACCGGCGCCAGAAGCCTTGCCTGGAGGCTCGCGAGCTTGGGCCAGGGGCTTTGAGGGTTTAGGAGCGTTTAGGATTGAGGCTTCAGGGTTTGAGTATAAGAGTGCTATATACAAGGGTACTTTACGGGAACTGTAAAGGGGTACTTGTACGATAGGTTTTCAGGTTTGGGATTCAGGTTTGGGGGCATAGAAGTCGAGTCTTGCGCTCATTGGGCTGTGGATTTTCAAAAAGGGTTTAGGTTTTGGGGTTTTGACGGTATGGCACAGGGTCTAGTTTAGAGCTCGCCGGGTTTCGGATGTGGGAGGTTACGGGCGTCTAGAGATCAAGAGAACATTAGGTCATGAAACCATGGATGATCCTACGTCTTACTTATGATTTATACCCTTTCTTGGATCTGCCTTGGTGTAGCAGCTTGTAGCATACATAGCAGAATATGGCAGTTGAGTACTACATTGCTTCTACTTTTTGAGATTGCTGTACCCTAGCGGCTCCGGCGCAATATCGTGCACGTGCTTAAGTTTGGGGCGCTGAGGCATGCGGGCTCGACGGATTACGGGTTGGGGCTGACGACTCGTAGGGGTCCCTTAGAGGGACGCACTGCAAGAAGTGATCACTAGGCGTGGTCGCAGAATGCTTCGGCAAATAGGTCTATGACCATTTCAGTATGGTATACTCTGATAACGGGCATTAGTTCATCGCCACATTATGATACTGTGCTGTAATGTTGCAGTAGTAGGTGATCTATATGTGGTATGTCACTAGTCCATGGGACGGACCTTGCCCTGTCCTCGGTTGTGTACCGCAGCTTTGTACTTGCATTCTTTGTAGCACCAGTCCCATCGTAGAGTTACTCCGTGCAGATGAAACGTGAAAGTTTCAGTGGCAGCTGGCAAATCCAATGGTTGGCAGCTGCAGCTTCTGTATTGCAGCAGCTGCGATGCAGCAACAGCACAGATGACAGCCAGATAAGATAACGGCATTGCTACAAGCTGCTAGCACGTGCGTTCTTCTGCGCTGCGAGCGTGCGATTGAACTGTCGTCCATAGGACGCTCGACATCAGCCCGGGATGCTCAGCAGCAGAGCGAGGCATGGTAGGTAAAGTTCCAAGCGACTTGTACAAAGGGGCTTGCTATTTTGATTCCAGCGGTTGAAAGTTGCAATCTCTTCTACAAGCATGAGTGCATCGTGGGGAGGACAGTGATCTTCGAAGTCTTTCCAAAGTGTCTCATGTTGAACTCTGAGATCTCAAGAGGTTCTACGACCACAAGTTCTGGCCCAAACGCCTTGGCTATTCCGATAAGTACAATTCAATGCATGCTACGATAACTGCTGCAGCTCCGAAAGCCCAGATTAGGTTACGGGTATAAAGTGCACGGAGAGTCTCTGCAGCATGCAAGCCGTGTGACGCCGTTGCCATCGTTTCAAGCAGCTTCCAGCACAGTTGGTGCTCTCTACAAGGACTCCTGTGATCAACTTGCTTGAGTTTGGAAGCACGCGATGTGCATGTTACCTAGGAAGCGGAGCTTGCGGCTGCAACTGGCCCGCACGAGGGGGATCGAGGGGGCATCCATCGAGATTTCCGGGGCGTGAGGTCTTGAGGATACAGCTGCACTCGATTGGCTAGTCGGTCAGCTTCTCTCCAAATGTTCGCGTAATGCCAAGAACCTTATGCCACATACGGGGCGTCAGGCCAACCAGCGACTTGAGCGAACGATCGACGAGCTGTGTGCTGAGCACTTCCTCGAGATCAGCGGGTGTGGGCCTTGTCGTGGCAAGACACTTTCAGGGACTTCATCGCCCGAGTGCCTATCGAGATATTGGAGTAGCTGGGGAGTGGAAAGATGTAAGACTCGCAAAAGCGAGAGCCTGGTGCAGATGTTTTCAAAGCTGTGATCTGTTGAGAACCAATTCGCTTGAGCCTCGAGACTTGACAGCAGTCAACCCGAAGCCGAACCAAATCGCGTCTGCTAGTTTTCAAGTCTTCGACCTGAACTGTCTCAGCATTTCAAGCATTCTGCCACCAGAGCCTACAGAATTCAAGGAGCCCCAATACCCACCCCAAAAAGCTTACCAGAAACCCCACAACCCTTCAACCACAAGGCCCTGATCCCTAAACTGGGCCCTAAACTTCCTCAGATACCCAAAGTTGCCCTTAACTTCCTTCATCCCTGCATGTCCTAAGTTCCCCAGAAAGTCCCTGAGATCTTTGAGGCTTCGGGGCACCTCCCCGGGCCCCCGCAGCGAACCTGGAAGGACTCGGCTTAGAAGTTGGGGCGGTTTGGGGTTCAGGCTTTAGGGTTTAGGGTTTAGGGTTTGGTTGGCTTTCTGGGGCGTTGGGGATGTCGGGTGGGTTTAGCGCTGCAGCTTTGGAGGGTCTGAGAGTCCACAGGTTGTGGTCTTCAAGGCTTTGCATCGACAGGAACCGCTAGCATCAAGGGAAAGTCTAAGAGTACTGGACCCTGTGAGTACAATGTTAGCCGGGGGCTCACGCAAGGGTAAATTCTGGGAGCGATGATCGGTTCCTCGACTTGGTTTAGATGTATCCTGAACTCCATGAGGTTCCCGGTACAGCACCCTTACAGAACCTTCATTGTACCCTTATAAAAAAAACACTTCTTGTACCCTTGTGGCACGTTGTACCCATCAGCAGGAGAAGACTTGCTTCTTGTGGAGGCGTGCATAGTCTGTTCTTGAGCCCGGAGGCAGCAACAACAACTGCGAGTTCAGTTCGTGGTCCAGCTGGGTCAGTGTTCCCTCCAGGCTAATACAGTGTGATATGATATAGTATAGTCTCGTACAGGTAGGATAGTATAGTAAAGTATAGCACAGTACAGCACAGTGTATTAAAGTGCAGTACAACAAAAGAACAAGATTACACAGCATAGCATCGGATGGTACAGTATAGTATATAGTATAGTACAGTATGTCCCCTTCCTTGAGCCTTGAGAAGCCTGTTGCCTGCCTACTCCGACATACAGCTCTGAGACGCACATGGGAGCAGACACAATCCCTTCGTAGCAGTGGGTCAATGTGTGCACTTGCATGTGCAGAGCTGTCAGTGCTGGTAGCATGGGGCATCAGGATCCTCAGCGGAAGCTCCGAGAGCGGCCAAGTACGAGACGATGAGAGGCCTTTGATCCGTCGGTGTGAGATTTGTACGGGAGCCGGGTCTTGGCCTCCTAAGTGGTTAGTGCGCAGCCCATACCGTAGCTCTGACGCCGACGCTGCTTGTGCCGAGGAAGGCCAAGCTGCTGGAATGCCAGAGCCTGCACGAGGCAGGAAACTCATGCCACACCTTCGCTCAGGGCTTCCTCCTTGCAAGTATGATGGTACTGAAGAGAGTGTGCTGACAGTAGTAGCAGTAGTAGGCATCATCGAAATCGTATTCGGGATAAGTCCACCGTCGTCGTCTTGCTACTGCTACTGCTGCTGCTGCTGCGGCTGCTACTACTACTACTACTACTACTACTACCTACTACCTCTACTACTACTACTACTACTACTACTACTAGTACTAGTACTAGTACTAGTACTAGTACTAGTACTTGTTCTTGTTCTAGTACTGGTACTAGTACGTACTAGTACTAGTACTACTACTACTACTACTACTACTACTACCACCTCCACAACTACTGCTAGTGCTACTGCTACTGCTACTGCTACTACTACTACTACTACTACTGCTGCTACTACTACAACTACTACTACTGCTGCTACTACTACTACTACTACTACTACTACTCCTCCTCTCCTACTCCTACTACTCGTACTACTACTACTACTACTACTACTACTACTAC
>CAJNJA010007579.1:0-16025 GCA_905231915.1 Symbiodinium necroappetens
AAGAGATCTATAAGGGTTTAGGGTTTAGGGGTTTAGGGGTTTAGGGTTTCGGGGTTTAGGGTTTAGGGATTTAGGGTTTAGGGGTTTAGGGGTTTAGGGTTTAGGGTTTAGGATTTAGGGGTTTAAGGGTGTTGGGTTTAGGGTTTAGTGGTTTAGGGTTTGGGGTTTAGGGTGGTTTAGGGTTTAGGTTTAGGGGTTTAGGGGTGTCGGATGACGGTTTAGGGTTTGGGGTTTACATACATATGATGTCCATATGGGCTGTCCGAGTTCGTCATGATAATACTTGACAGGGGTTTCGGGGTCTAGGTGTATCTAAGGGCTTTGCAAGGGCTTTTGAAGGCTGGCACAGGTCTCTGTGTGGTTCTTCTCTTGCGACTTTTTAAGTGGTTTGTTGTGTGACATTGTGTTGTTTCGGGATTTAGGTGTGTAGGTTTGACTTCACCCCACGCCCCAAATTGCCAAATAAGGTCTGAGGATAGGAAGGATTAGGAACCTAACTAGTTTGCCAAATTACACTCAAGGACATGCGTGTTTTGGCTGCTCGGAGGCTTGTACCGACTCATTCGCATCTTGTGTAGGCCAATCTCTTGTGACACCGTTTGTAGCAGCAGTGGTGCACGAACGAAAGAAGAACGAACTAAGCCCAAGGCCTCCGAACCCCTGATAGTCTACACCCTAAACCTCAAAGCCCTCCATAGCCCGAACAGAGCCCTCAAAGGATCATTTATAGATCCCTATAATCGGTCGCCTCCTTAAACCCAAACCGAATGGTGGGGCTAAACCCTAAACCCTGAACCCTACACCCGAGAGTGCTGGACACCACCTTCCTCTGGCTCTGCAGACTGGGTTTAGGGTTTAAGGTTGACGCCTAAACCCTAACCCCTACCTTAGGCTACCATAACCTGCTTTTTTGTAGGTTCTTATTATAAACCTTAATATGGAATTTATAGGGACCCTACAAAATAGTAGTTTTGGTAGGTTAAGGTAAGCCTTAAACCCTAAACCCCAAACCCGTGGTTTAGGGTGGGTATGTTGAAGGGTTGGAAGGGCTGCATGGGGCGTTTTCGGGTTTTCGGGTGTGAAAAGGGATTTGGTAAGGGGATTCTGAGGCTTTAGGGTTTAAGGTTTAGGGGGGGGTAGATAGAGGATTCTAAGGGTGTACAGGGCTTTATAACGGGCTCATATAGGGGTCGCGCTGCAGTCGTGTTCTTGTTGGAAAGCCTTACACCTTAATTTTCCATAACATGATAGGGACATATCGTAAACCGTTCGCTTATCTAAGTCTGGTCGTTTATATGGAGTCCTTCAACAAGAACCCAGTTTTAGCAAGACTCCAAAACGTCCTACTGAAAGAACTTCCCTCAACTATACACGTCTTAAGCTATGTGGATAGGGGTTATAATCCTAAACCGCCTCAGCCATAGACCCAAAGCCAGCCCTAAACTCTAAACTGCCTAAAGTGAAAGAGGTAACAGCCGCTGGGAATGGGACCGCGATGACCCCGCACTCGCCGTTGCGCGAAACGCCTGCGTGGCAGCCGGCGTCTCCTGTGGTCGGGCTTAGAAGCTGCCAGGCACTAAATCCTCAACCCTAAATTCTTAAAGAACGGTTTTTGACCCTTCTAGGAACCCCAAACCCGGGTACTGCTTCGGCCTGTATGGGTTCTAAATTCGGGTGTAGGATTTATAGGGCCAGGGATTAGGTTTTAGGGAACCGTGCAGCGCCCTTCGAAAATCCATCCAGCGTCCAGCGCATGGCATCTCTACACAAGACCCGGTAAAATGCGTGGTATACCGCCAGAACCATGGTTTTCGCGACCAAGGCACCAAAACTCAACTCCAAAAAAACAGCACGTCAAGCCTATACCGCATCATAATTGAGCCATGTACCCTGTGATGTATGTGTGTGTGTGTGGGTGTGCTTTACGGTGCAGTGGCCGACACCCCGAAGGGTGGCTTGCTGCACCAACGGGCCGCCGAAGCCCACGTACCCTGTTGGATTATCAACAAGTAGGCATTAGGTGGAACGCCGTTCAATTGCCCAAACCATACACGATACGCCCCAAACCCCTCCAGCCCAGACCCTGAACCAGCTTCGAACCCTAAAAGATCCCAGAAAAGAGCGCCGAAAGGAACCGTGTAAAAAAGAGCCCTGAAACGGCCAACATTGTGCTATTCGAGAGTCTCCAGAACAGATGATAACAGGGGATGCTGCCAGGGTTCCGTTTAAAGGGATCTAATGTTTACGGTTTAGGGGTTAAGGGGTTCAAACCCCAAACCCTGAACCATAATTCCTAGGCCCCAACTAATCCCGTGCTGTGGCATGGATATTTCGATATGTATGTGTATATATATATATACATACACACGCACACACGGTTCGTAACAGCATACACCCTTCATTGCAACCGACCCGGCAGCCAGCCGAAAGCCCATGCGCTAGACATCCCTGAATCAACACCGGTTCAGGGTTAGAGTCTAGAGTTTGCGGCTTGTGGAAGATCGGACAGCTTGTGGCTTACATTGCGCATGACCGCCCTGTGCCTGACTTCTGTGTGCAAGGACGGCCCAACTTGAAGCCTATACATCCATTTCTTAGTTTGGCATAGTCTTTAGGTCTCTTGGGCTACACTCCTCCGTGCAAGGGATCTTCAACAACTAGGTTCTTGCCTACATTGTAAGTCCAGATGGCATAGCCCCATGGAAGCCCGAAGCCCAACAAATCAAGAATAAAAAACAAGAAATAAGCAAAAATAAACAATAACAAGCAGACGGCGAGCACAGGCAGGACCAGGGGGCCATGTTCCTAAAACCACAGGAAAAGCAAGCAACACCAGACAACATCACACAAAGTACAGAAAAACCTTACACAACACAATCATCGCTACAGACCGCCGCATGTTCGGCATTCCTCCACCCCAAAGGGTTTAGGGTTTAGAGTTTAGGGTTTAGGGCTTAGGGTTTAGGGTTTAGGTTTTAGGGTCATTAGGGTCACACCCCTTCGCCACTCTTGTGAACACATCCTGAACTATAGGGCTAAACGCGTGAAGCCGGAACATGGGGCTTAGGGTTCATGCTGACTAGGGTTCCACTTGAAGTAAGAATCAAGAGTGTCTCAAGCGTCCGGCAGGCTGTTATAGGTTCGCTATTGGATGTTACAGAGTTTTTCTAGCTTTCTTCTATTGAGGTTTCGGGTACAGCAGCAACAGTCCCCAAAAAGGCAACACTACTTCCCAGACAGAGCTATGCATCCTACCAAAGACGTCTGCAAGTATACGACGGGCGAGAGCTCGCAACAGTAGCGCAGTGACGCAAAAGCAGTGGCAGCAATCACCTACTACAATCTACCAATTCTTAGCAGAAGTCGGACCCTTTTTTGTTCTGAGCCCTAAACCACCAAGCCCTATCCCAAAACATACACCCCGAATCCTAAACGTAAACCCTGCTAAACCCCAGAAGCCGCTGAACCCCGAACTTTCAGACAGCCCTGAACCCTAAAACCTTAGACCCTACACCCTTTGAGATCCCTTATGGATCACCTTCAAGGAGCCCCTATTACCCCGAGCCCTAAACATAAGCCCTGAACCCTAAACCCTACCCTAGACCCTAAAAAGGCCCTGAAACCCTAAACCCCTATGGGCCTCCTTTAGATCCCCCAACCTTATGGACCAAATGACCCTTAAAAGTAGGGGCCCTATGCCCTTATACTATGAATCCCTATATGGTCTATGAACCCTAAACTTCTTTTTAGGGTTCATTTGGTCCTTAAGGAAGGGTTTAGGGTGTAACGAACCCTGTAGAGGAGCCCCGTACTGGGAGGGTCGGGGGACTTAGTACGTAGGTAATGAGTAGACGTAAGAGCACCTTCAAATGGACCCGAGTAGGAGATATGATACTTATCACCCTCTAAAACTTAACCCTAAACCCTAAACCGTCCAAAAATAACTACTTACTAAGTCCCCCAAACCCTAAACCCTAAACTAGAATAACTACTTACCACGTCCCCCGACCCTCTAAGTAGACGACCCCTGAGCCCCTCCTCCGGAGTCAGCTTTGGGCGGTTTGCGCAGTCTGCCGTCTTCTCGGCGAGCCCAAGAGCCTCCCCACTGTTAGGGGTTGCGTTGAGGGCCGTTTCCTAGGTAGTATTAGGGAGACCCCTTAAAGGGGACCCTTCTGAACCCTACTTGTAGCCCTCTTAAAGGGGACCTTATTGAGAGGGTCTATATTTATCAGGGTCCCCCTAATCCTAACTCCCACCGTTTAGGAGTTAGGGGCTTTGGGTTCAGGGGTTAGGGGCTTATGGGATCCTTGTACCCCCTTACTGTTTTCAGCTTTTTGGGGGTCCCGCAAAGGGCTCTACGGAGGGTTCCTGTAATGGATCTGGGATTTTATAGGGTCTTGGGGGTTGGTTTAGGGTTGGTTCCATTACGCCATAAACTTACGGTTTAGGGTTTAGGGTTTAGGGTTTAGGGTTGAAACTTTACAAAGCATAAACCCTGAAGCCCCCTATAAGCTCCACAAGCCCCAAACCCGAAACCCTGTACTACGGCTGATGACCTAAAATCCTGCATTACCTTGAGGACCCTAAACTATGGGAGTTCTGGTATATTTCTTGTCGTGGGTAATGCAGGATTCATACCATCAACAGTATGAAGCCGTACACCTTAACCCTAAACACTAAACGCTAAACGCTAGTTGGTATTGCTCCCCCGAGTACATGACCCCTAGCCCTGAACCCTAAACCCTAAACCCTAAACCCTAGCCTAGCCCCAAAAATTCGAAAGTCTCGTCGTGCAGCAAGTAGGGGAGGCTCCTAGGCTCGTTCCAAGATCTTTCCTAGGCCAGGGGAGTGTTTCAGGGTTCAGGGCTTTAGGGCTTTAGGGGTTTAGGGTTGCAGGGCTTAGGCTTTAGGGGTTTAGGGCTTTAGGGGTTTAGGGTTGCAGGGTTTAGGGTTCAGGGTTTACGGGTTCAGGGTTTAGGGTTTGAGCTTTAGGGGTGTAACGTTTAGGGTTTAGGGCTATCAGAGGTGAAGTGGCTAAGCTCTAAACCGTTAGGGGTTCCTTGCAGGGTAACTTGATTAGGGCTACTATGTTATAAGGGCTCCTATGAGTTCCAGCGAATGTTAGGGTACAAAGAACTTTGATTTCTCCCAGCACATTGAGGGAGGAGCTCGGAGTGGCATGCTTACGTCTAAGGGTTTAGGTTTAGGGTTTAGGGCATCTTACCTCTAAGGGTTCGTTTTTGAGGGCATTAAAAGCGGACTATAGCTTGGAGCATTCCTTTGGAAGGGCATGATAGCTGATACAGGTTTTTAGGGTTTAGGGTTTGGGGCTACGGGCTTCTAGGGTTCAGGGTTTCTGTAGTGCTGTTGCGATTTCTCCGTGGTTTTTCACGTTGACTCAGGCAGTTCAGCCATTTTGTGCTTTTATGTTCTGGGCAAGCAATGTGGCGATCATCTGACTTCTGCAGGCTTTACATTCACTTGGGTCTTCATGTGTTCCAGGTCCTTGTGCGCTGTAGGGTTCAGTTGAAGCGCCGCATGTGCTTAGGGCACTGTAAGAACCTAGGCTCGCAATGCCGAGTTCTTGCTAGAATTTTGCTAGATTTCTTGACTTCGTATTCTATAAGAATTTCTGGTAAGGGCTCGACCATTCGGATTCAGAACTTTGCCTTCATCAAAACATCAAGTGCAACAGCCTTGCGGGCTTTTGCTTGAATGTGAACTTATGTAGCAGCTAACGGTTTAGAGTCCCGAACAACCCCATGATGCAGTCGAGGCTCTCCGCTGGAGCTTCAGGGTTTAGGGTTTTAGGGTTTAGGGTTTAGGGTTCAGGGCTTCGGAGATTAACGGAGGTGAATAAACAGGCTTTGTACTACATCGTCCCCATACGAAACAACAGCGCATCATATCCCCAACCCCTAACTCTAAACCTTAACCCGTTCTTAAACCCTTGGGCCCTGGTTTAGATATTTTATATATATAGTATATGTGTATATATAATATGTTGTAATATATAATATAGTATAACATTATATAATATAATATAATATAATATAATATAATACAATATAATATAATATAATATAATAGAATAGAATAGAATAGAATAGAATATAATTTAATATAATTTAATAAAATTTAATATAATTCAATATAATATACATAATATGTATATATATATATGTGCATATGCATACATACATATATATATATATACATACATACACGCACACACACACATTAGATCGCTCTCTCGAGTCGAGCTCCTCTGGCGTTTGCACACACCCTACTTCAAGGATCCCGGGACTTAGTAACTAAGTTTGGGGGTACATAGAGTCGACGCTGGGGCTATAGGTATCCTAAATCGGGGATTCCTACTTATTACCTTAAGACTTGTAGTTTAGGGTTTAGGGTTACTGAGTCCCATGATCCTTCAAGCAAGCTAGCTGTCCGCGCGCATTCCATGCCATCGCCGCCACGGCGACATCTGCCTTGGGCTGAAAGCCGCAGCACTCGAAGAATGTCCAAGCCATCCCAAAAGAATGCCTTGTTTTTGCCGCTCTATGGCTTTAAAGGTTGGGGATTCGGGTTCAGGCTTTGGGGTTAAGGGTTAAGGGTTTAGGGTTTAGATTCTAGGGTCTAGGGTTGAGATTCTAGGGTTTAGGATTTAGGGTTCAGGGTTTAGGGTTAGATTAGAGTTCTGGGGTTCGGTTTTGGGGCTTGGAGTTTGGGTTCAGGGTTTAGGGTTTAGGGTTTAGGGGTTTAGGGTTTAGGGTTTAGGGTTCAAGCTTGTCCTTTCTTGTCATCTGGTTTGAACAGCCGGTTACGGGGCCATCGTCTCCGAAATGGGTTCTTGGAATGGAACTAAACTTAGGTTGCCAGAAGGAGGAACGTTTCTGTATAAATAGATAAATACATATATATATATACACACACACACACATATAAACAAATAAATACATGAATATATATATATATACATATATATATATACATACATACAGGCACAGGCATCTAAATACCAGCGCAATGCTAGGCAGTTTTGTTTGGGTTCGATATCTGCGCTTCGCAGAACAACTTACCACTGAGCCGTAAGCTTGCTGTTCTCTCGAGGCAGACAACCCTAAAGCCGAAACCCTGAAACTACCAGATCTTAGCTACAGGACCTGGGTTTAGGGTTGTGGGACTTAGTTGTTTTTTGTTGGCTTCGGGGCTTTGAGTTTTGGGTTGGAGGGGTTTAGGGGGTTAGGGGAATTGAGTTTATGGTTTTTCGTTTCGGGCAATCCTTAAGCTCCACGCTAAGACAGCCTGATCTTGAACTCTCGACTCAACCCTACCTCCCAAAGTTAAAGGGTACTAGGTATTGCCTACATCATGATAATAACTCCTAATATAGAATCCCTACAGTCTACTAAATGTGATTGCTTAAGGGTTTAGGGTTTAGGGCCTTTGGACCTCGAGTTCCTTGTTTTGTGTTAACCAGTTTTATGGCCAGGGTTCAGATAAAAGGGTTTAGGGTTTAGGGTTTAGGATAAAAGAGCAAAGCTAACCTGAGCAGGAACTACAAGTGCGACTCACTGGGTATACATGGCTGCAAAGGACCAGGCAGACGCCGAGTATCACACAGACTCTCCTGAAGGCCACAAGTACGAGAATCACGACAATAAGAATGAGCCGGACCAGGAATTCCAGGACAAACAGCCCGAGAATGAAGATGGTGCGGATGCCAGGCAGCAGCAGCCGAAGGTGAGTGACAAGGTGACAGTGGCCACATTTAGCAAAAATGCGGCTGGATATGGGAATTCCACAGGACTGCAGCACTCCGGAGCAAAATGCAAAGACCTCGGAAACGGAACACGTGGTGAGATTGTCCAACCAGCCCCGGTAAAAGGACGCAGTCTATGGAACAGTGGCACAGAGGAACACCGCGCAAGCGACGTGTGGTACTGTACCCAGGAGGAGATCAACAAACACCGCGAGGCCAAGATGGAGGAGGAAGTCCAACGGCGACTACATTCGGAGAAAGAAAGAGAACGCACGGAATCGCTGTGGGGCCAGCAGCAGACGAAAGGCAATCGAGGATGGAAGGAGCCAAAGCAGAACAAGGCAAAACCCTAAACTGTAAGTTCTAAGCTTTAAGCTGTAGTAGTTTGTAGGCAAAACCCTGAAACCCTACATGCTAAACTCTAAGCCTTAAGGTCTAGTAAATCCTTAAACCCTGAACCTTTTATTGCCCCTAAAGATAGCCCACGTAAACCCGTACAGGAAATTTGCCTACACCCGAAACCTCCCTACTCTACTTCGTCAAGCATCAGCAGGCTTCGGTCCTCGGCTACGTGTCCAAGGCTCACCGTGCAGTGCTTTGGGTTTAGAATGGTTTAAGGTTTAGGGCTTGGGGTTTAGAGTTGCTAAATTGGAGTTTAATATGAGGGGTTTAGGGATTCAGGTATTTCGAGTTTAGGGGTTTGAAGGGTTTAGGGTTTCTTTTAGGGTTTAGGTGTTTAGGGGTTGGGGATCGCTTTCACGGCGTGATAATTTTCCAGGAAAAGCCTTGGATTTTCGAAAAGTTACCAGTTGTCCAAGAATTTGCTGAATAGTACAGGGCCCGAGTTATTAGTAATCATGCTCCCTCGTAGTATTCTTGCTCTATAGTCCCTAAACCCTAAACCCTAAACCCTAAACTCGAAACCCTAATGATAGGAACAAGGCCGGTATACTGCAGCTCCGCGATGCACGTTCCGTCATAGTAACCCCAAGTCCCTTTTTCGGTAGTTTTCTAAGTTAGGGTCCCGTTTACGATCCCGTTTTATGAGGGTGCCGTACTATATTTGGGATTTAGAGGGGGGCACTATGCTAATTTAGAGAGCTGCCCATATGGCTTTACGGTAGGAACAAGGCCGGATTCATAGCTCTCGCTGTTCAGGCAAAGGCTCTCCAATATAAAGATCTCGAGGGCTTAGGGTTTAGGGTTTAGGAATGAGTCGTACATAATTAGGGCTTAGTGGGATTGGGTTTATGGTGAGGGTTTGGGGTTTGGGGCCTGGGTTCGGGGTGTAGATGGGTTTAGGAATAGCGGGCAATGACCACTATATCTTCAGCTGACGCAAAGTTGCCGACAGGCACGTGTTGAGGTAAAAGTCTTGCCAAGGGCTTTACAAACTAAACACTGCACTCGAAAGCCCAGATGTGTGAGAGTTGTTTCGCTCCATGCTACGATTGGCTGCACGAGGGTTGGAGGACGAGGACAAGGTCGAGAAAGTTTATTGGGTCGTCAAACTTTCCCTAAGGGTCCAAGTAGGCCTTATTTTTGATTTTAGGTACCCAAAAGGCCCCAAAGTCCTTAAATAGTGGGCACTTGGACCCTCAAGGTATGTCATAGCGTCTTTCCATGGTCTTAGTCCTTTATTGTATTGTAGTACAACATGCGCCAGAACCCCAGTCGAGTTTAAATTCGAAACCCTGATGGCTTAGTAGGTTTTGGCACTTGGAATTTAGGAAATGTAGGGTTTAGGCTTGAGATGACAGATCGCACGCTGCCAGCACCTGTTTCCATGTTGCTATATCACTCGTAGGATTCCTTTCGACTGCCGTTTCTAGCATCTTGGGTTTAGGGTAGAACCCTGAACTCTTACGTAACTCTAAGGCCCTAAAACATGCAACAACCCTAAACCCTAAACCCTGTACCGCTCACATACTGGATAGTACCCGCCTGCTAGCTACAATAGGGTCCCACTCGCGCCCTCGTCATACCAGGTCGGAGACTCGCTATAGTAGTAGGGTGCTAAACAGTTTAGGTTTAGGGTTTAGGGTGTTATAAACAGTTTAGTCGGGATTGGACGCAGTTCTTGTAGATATCCGTTAACCTTGCATTGTGCACATAACCGCGCGTGCTACCCCTCCAAACCCGAAGGCCCTAAGCCCTAAACCCTGAGACCCGTAATCCATTCAAAGGTGCCCCAACAGTCAGTACCTGAGTTGTAGCGTCTGGGGTGGGGAGGACTTGAGCGTAGCCTCATTTGAAGAGAAGAGCGAAGACATGGAACTTCGTAGTGCACTCAGAAAGCCTCAACCACAACTCCTTGAAGCCATACCCGTAGCGACAACCCTGCGAAATAGTAGGTTATGATAAGTTATGACTCAAGTGCACTCAGGAAGCCTCAACCAAAAACATCTTGAAGCCATTCCCGTAGCGACAACCCTGCGAAATAGTAGTTTATGACCCCTTAAGTTCCGTGCATGCCCGTCAAAACCCTGAATCCTTATCGCTCATAGATGCCACGACGGAAACCCTAAAGAAACCCTACGGGCATACTGTTGCTCGAAGCACCGGAAACGGTAGCCCCTCGACCCACAATTTGAACCCCAAGCCCTAACACAAAACATCATGAGCCCTAAACCCTAAACCCTGAAGCCCGAAACCTAAACCCTAACCGTTAGCGTTAAACGCCATGAAGCCCTAAAGCCCTAAAGCCCTATAGCCCTAGAGCCCTTGAGCCATAAAGCCCTAACCCAAACGTGGGCCTCAGCTCTCCCAAAAGCTTTCCGCGGCCCCTCATGGATGCCGAAACACGAGACACCAAAGAGTCCGAGGCAGGGTCGTTACCTCGATGACACGGTTTAGGGTTCATGACTGAGGGCTTATCGAGTGTAGGGCTTAGGCCCAGGGTTTGAGAGTTTAGAGTCTCGGGTTTAGGAAGGGTTGGGAGTTGGAGGAGTTTGGTGTTTAAGTTTAGGGCTTAAGGTTTGCTCTTAGGGGTATAGAGGGCTTTAGGTTTCGGGTTTAGGGTTCAGGGTGTAGCACAGAAGCGCGAGAGCATGGAGTAGGCTTTTTACTTTTAACCATCATGATCATAGACTTTAGTAACATAGAGACTACAAGAAATATCGGACCTGCATCTTAGGGCAGCCCCTGAAGCGTCCTTTAGTGAAGAAAACAGGGCTCTAGCGAGTTTAGGGTTGGGGTTTTGGGGGGCTTAGTTCCTTGACTGAGTTCGGGGCAAAGATGAGTTTGGTCTGTTGAACCTAAACCCTAAACCCTAATTAAACTCTAAACCCTAAACCCTAAACTCTAAACCCTAAGCCCTAACTCTAAACCCTGAACCCTAAACCCTAAGCCCTAGACCTTTACAATAAGCCTCAGAGGATTTTTGTCAGGGCCTTCCTGGAGCTTCACACGGGGTTTAAGGTAGGGTTGAGGGTTTAGGGGTGTAGGGGTTTTGAGGGTTTAGGGTAAGTTTAGGGTTTGGGCGTTTGGGGTTTTGGGGTTTTCGGGATTTCGGGGTTTAGGGTTTAGGGGTTTGGGGACTGAGGGGTTTAAGGGTTTCGGGGTTTGGGGTTTATCTTGTAAACCAAGCACCGACCTTGCCAGGGAAAGATCTCTGTGAGACTTTCATACGGTTGATGATATAAATCCTGCATTACCCATAATAAGGGATGTACCACAATTCCCATAGTTTAGGGTCCTTAAGGTCATCCAGGATTTATATCATCAACTGTAGTTGTTGTTTATGCTTTTGGGTTTAGGGGTGTAGGGGCGCGCGCTGGGAGGTTAAGATTTGAGAATTTGAAAAAATTCCCTTGTGGAGCCCTTCGCAAATCCTGTCAAACATGAACGCACCATAGCAAGCTTGTTTTGCTCCAGGCCGTGGCAGCCCTTTTAACCATTCGAGCCCATCCCTTTGTAGACCATCGCCCGAAACCCGAACACCGTACACTTTGAGCCTTCAATTCTCAGCTGTAAAGTCAAAGCCCATCTTTGCCCATCTAAGCCCAGCCCTAAACCCTAAACCCCTAAGCCATAAACCCCAAGCCCTGAGCCTTAAACCCTAAACCCTAAACCCCAAGCCCTAAACCCTAAACCCTAAGCCCGACAATGCCCAAAGCACACTCCAGGCACCTGTTGGACCTAGCTGCCGGATCTGCCTTTGTGCTGGGCCGGAGGCGTCGCTTCGGTACTTTGAGTTGAGGGCTTTTGGGGGTTCAGGGTTCCTTTAAAGGGATCTTTAGGGTCTAGGGCTTATAGTATAGGGTTCCTTTAAAGGGATCTCTAGGGTCTAGGGCTTATAGGGTTCCTTTTAGGGATCTTTAGGGTCTAGGGCTTATAGGGTTCCTTTAAAGGGATCTCTAGGGTCTAGGGTTTATAGGGTTCCTTTTAGGGATCTTTAGGGTCTAGGGGTTTAGGGTTTTGGGGTTTAGGGTTTTAGGGTTTAGGGTTTAGGGGTTTTGGGGTTTAGGGTTTTTGGGGTTTAGGGTTTTTGGATTGAGGGGCTCAGGGTTTAAGGGCTTAGGACGACTTGGGACTCCGGGTTATCGAAGTCCCTGTGGGGTTTGGGTCTTCGGAATTCGAACTCAGTCATGATGGTTGACTTATACCTTGGTTCCCGAGTAGTGCCCTTTTGCCCTTTGTATTTGGGGGTCTCCTTATTAAAGCCGAATATTAGGAAAAAAGGGTGCCCTTATTATTAGGGGCTTACTGGGGAACCTAGATACATACCCCATAAATGCATACATGCAGTCAGACGGTTGATGATATAACCCGGAATAAGGAATATACCATAAGTCCCATAGTTTAGGGTCCTTAAGGTACTGCAGGATTTATATCATCAACAGTACTTCTAGACATATGTTCACATGCGACACAGCGGCAGGAACACTGAAAAGGGCAATTGATCACACAGCTACAGGACGGTCTTGTCTTCCGCCACTCTTCTGTGGCTGAAGATGGAGTCGTTCTTTTGGGTTGACAGTGTGGGGTGTTAGGTTTAGGGTTTGGAATGTGGGGATTTTGGGGTTTCAGCTGCGGAGATAGGGGTGTTCGGTTCGGCTTCGGTTCGGCTCAGGCTTTGTATGCCCTGGGTGCCGTCCCGAGGGTTCAGGGTCTTAGGCTGTGAGGCTTCTCTTGCGTTCATTGTTTCGAGTTGGTTTCGGTTAAGCCGCACCTGCAAAGGCTGTGTACGTTTTAGGGTTTCGGATTTAGGGTTTTCAGTTTCGTGTTTCGAGCGGCCCCGCTGACGGACGCAGCTGAGAAGGGTCGGCGCGTGTGGCGCGAAGCGGATGGTAAGACCCTCAGAGCATTGGGGGAGAGACCTATAAAGCCTATACTTTGGGTCTACACTCTACAACCCCTATAAGCCCTATAATGCCTATAATTGACCCTATAAACCCCGTAAGCCCTAAACCTAAACCCTACACCCTGAACCCTAAACCCTACACCCCAAAGCCTCAGCACTCAACCAACTACCGCTCATACTGCCCTCGTCTACCTCGGAAGCATGCAGTCCTCCAACGCGGATGACAACCTGACGTCAGTTCCTGAGTCGAAGCCTGCAGCAGCGGCGATGCCCGTCATTAGGGTTTAGGGTTTAGGGACAAGGCTCAAGCCGAAGCAGAGATGAAGGCTAATCCAGCGAGCTCGAACGACTTGCAACCGAGGCCAAAGCCAAACAGGAGGCAGAAGCATTGTCCCTGCTGAGCTCGGGCAGGCCTTCGGCACAGCTATGGCGCGAGTTCTCCTTCATCGTCGAACGGATCACTACCGTATCGGCTGCCATGCAAGGATCTGTGCAGGGCACTTTTCGGTAAGCCCCTAAGTCCTAAACCCTAAGCCCCTAAGTCCTAAACCCTAAACCCTAAGCCCCTAAGCCCCTAAGCCCCTAAACCCTAAACCCTAAACCCAGTAGTCTTAGGGCCCCTGGGAGCCACTCAGCCTCACAGGCGCTGCTGTCTCCTTGCCCATGCCGGGGCCTCAGGGTTTAGGGCTATGGAACTTAGGGCTTTTAGGGTTTAGGGTTTTAGGCTGTAGAGTTTAGGGTTCTTAGGGTTTTAGGTTTTGGAGCTTAGGGTTCTTAGGGTCTTAGGGTTTAGAGTCTAGGGTTCTTAGGGTTTTAGGGTTTAGAGTTTAGGGTTCTTAGGGCTTTAGGGTGTAGGGGTACCTCAAGGGATTCCTGAATGACAGAGATAAGGATCCCGATAAGTTTGGGATGTATAAGAGCTTCTCTGAGGGATTCATAAGGTATCTACAGCAACCTTTGAAGGAACCCTAAAGGAAACCCCCATAGTACCCATAGGTACCGAGACCCGTGTTTAGGGTTTAGGGTTTGGGGTTTAGGGTTTAGGATTTAGGGTTTAGGGTTTAGGTATATACTTATGACTCAAATTACCTGTACAGCAACTCCTTTAAGGTCTTCGACCCTAAACCCTAAACCGTGTCTTGAACCCTAAACCCTAAACTGTCTTAAACTCTAAACCCTGAACCCTCTTAAACCCTAAACCTTAAACCCTCTTAAACCCTAAACCCCGAACCGTCACTCCCCCAGCCCCCAACCAAAAGGGTCCTAAGTTCTTTTACAAACATAGTATGTAGGGGGTTCTACAGTAGGAATGACTATTATATGATTTGGGGAGGGGCCCTAAACCCCAAACCCTAAACCGTTTGAAATATACCCCATAACCGTACCTACCTTAAGGACCAAATGACCCTTTCAAGCAGGGGCCCCATACCCTTATACTATGAATCCCTATATGGTATATGAACCCGAAGCCCTTTCAGGGCTCTTTTCGTCCTTAAGGTAACCCTAAACCCTAAACCGTTTAGGTAGGGTTTCGGACCGGGTCTGGTCTTGACTGTGGCTCTTTAAGGTAGGACCCTAAACAGGGGAAGCGCTACGACTAAGGCCGCGGCTCACTGGGCTACGCCCACCGAAGTTGCCTGGAGAAGGACTGCTCGGGGATTGAGGATTTTGGGGGGTTTAGGGTTTTGGGTTCAGGGTTTTGGGTTTGGGGGTTTAGGTGTTTAGGGTTTAGGGTTTGGGGCTCAGGGTTTAGGGTTTGGGGTTCAGGGTTTGGGGTTCAGGGGTTTGAGTTTAGGGTTTAGTGTTCGGGGTTTACCGTCGCTCTAAGGGTCCCACGAGCGCTTCCTTTAAAGGGATGGGGTCTAAGGTTCCTTGGGTTCCTTCAGGAGATCTGTAAGGGATTCGGGTTTAGGCTTTAAGGCTTTAAGGTTTCAGGCTTGGGGGCTTGGGGTGTAGATAGGGTGTGTGGAGCTTGGGATGTTTTGAGTGTTCAGGGTTTCGTGCATAGGCTTGACCATTTTAAAAATTGGGGTTGAGTATTCGGTCCCTGCATTTAGAGTAGTCTTTTCAAAAAGGGGGTTGAGTTTTGCGTTCCTTCATGAAGAATACTCTTAGTTGTTAAGGGTTTTGTCTATAGGCTTGACTCTGGGGTTGAGTTTTTTCCGGCCCCTGAAGAAGATGTTAGTAGTTGTTCAGGCTTCTAGATTAAGTTCTCAGCCCTCCACCAAAGTCTCACCCCTAAACCCTAAACCCCTAAACCCTAAACCCTTAAACCCTAAACCCTAAACTGCCCTAAACCGTGTGCAGGAGTTTCTCTCTCGCAGGGAATGGACCAAGCTGACGTGCTCTGTTTGAGCCATGGCCGACATAGGATGCTGTCGAACTCTTGGGGGTTTTGGGCTTATAGGGATATGGTTGAGGGTTTAGGGATATGTTTTAGGGTTTAGGGTTTAGGGCATATAGGGATATGAGGTTGGGGGGTCAGGAACTGGTTCGCGATTAGAGTTTTCGGCTCTCGTCCAGGTAATCAGGGCCCATCTTCCGGGTTAATTAGGGCCCATCTTCCGGGTTCAGAAGTCACGGTTTAGGAGTTGAGGAGTTGCTGTTTGGGTCGTCCAACGTCGTCCTGCAGGGATCGGAATGCGAGCAACTTCAGCCACGGAGGCTTTTCGACTAGGGCCTCTAGGGCTTCAGGGTTTATAGAGTCTACCCATAGGCCCCTAAGTAGTTTCTTTTTGTGGTTTATATTTAGAATCCTATAAGGTAATCCCAAAAGGAACTACTTAAGGGCCTATGGGTAGGGTTTTGCGCACAGTATATAGGAGGTTTAGGCGGTTGGCTGGTTGTTTTCCATGTCCTTATCTGCTCCCTGAAATCCATCAGGTCAAACCCTGAAGCCCAACATAGGGGCCCGAATACTAAGGACTTGGAGTGTTTAGGGTTTGGGGTTTTCAG
>CAJNJA010007580.1:1291-15802 GCA_905231915.1 Symbiodinium necroappetens
AAAGATGCCGTCCCAGACGGTATTCAAGTATCGAATGTCGGAGGCTTCCATTCAAAGCAAGATCTGTTTGACAAAGAGGATGCCCTTCTTCGGCACCTGAAGCACTTGATTGCAGAATGTGTTGCTGCCGCTGCTGCGGCAGATGCCCAGGAGTTTCAGGCCCCAGGAGGGGCAGCACCCCACCTCCCAAGCGGGCAAGAGGAAGTGCTGCAGCTTGACAGCAATCCAGACGGCTGGGTGAACGTCTCCCGGAAAGGGCATCTGAACTACCTACACAACCACGCTGACGCTTCGGTGGCCACGGTCTACTACGCAAGGGCTTCTGGGCTGTTCAGAAACTCAATGCAATGTGCAATAATCTGATTTACCGCATATATCCCAAGAATGGTAGTTCACTCGAGCTGCGTATAGCCTCTATGACTCCACCACGGTCGCTTAAAGTAGACTCTGCAACTGAAAACCCTAAATCCCAAGCCCCCCAAAACCTTCAACCCTAAACTCCTAAACCCTTAAACCCCCTAAGCCCCCCAAAACCCCCCCCAAACCCCCCAAAACCCCCCCCAAAAGCCACCCCGAAACCCCTAAGTGATTCAGCCCCCAGGTGCAGGCAGATTCCGGGGGCTCCCTCCTTCTCCGACTCTCTCCCGGCTATGGCCCTGGGATGATGGAGCCCGATGAAGCTGCCGGGCTGAGGGGTTTAGAGCTTGAGGGTTTTTTGGGCTTGAGGGTTTTAGGGCTTGAGGATTTCGGGTTTTAGGGTTTTAGGGCTTGAGGGTTTTAGGGTTTTAGGGATTTTAGGGCTTTGGGTCTAGGGCTTTGTGTTTTCGTGCTTTCTTCAAATAAAGTTAAGAAACTTCAGGTCGGACGAGGCTTTATAAAGCTCCTTTAGACGCCCTAAATGCTTTTCGTTAAAGTCAAGAGCTGAAGGTTAAAGGGTTTTTATAAGGTTTCTGCAAGGGGGTGTAGGGTTTAGGGGTTTAGGGTTTAGGGGTTTAGGGTTTAGAGGCTTCGCTCCAAAAGGGTTTGCGGGTTTTGCGGCTTTAAGGTGTTACGAGTTGAAGGTCGTTATCAAGCTACGCATACAGCTGACAGTATGACGGCCAGTACCTCCAGTGTTCCGCCTCCTCCTTCTCCTCCTCTGCCTCCGTTTATTGCTACGACGACGACGAATGCTATCACTATAATGATGCTATGATGATTTTAAAGACTATCACTAACAGCATCACTAGTGTTATCATTCTCATTGTTACCGTTTAGCATCACTAGTGTTATCATTCTCATTGTTACCGTTTGGGTAGTTTTCAAAATCAGGCTCCCTTTTTGAGTCCCCAATATAGTACGGCCCCTTAGGACCTTAGGACCCTTAAAGGGACCCTACTTTGCAGAACTACCCATTGCCATAATGTTGCTACCCAGAGGAGCCCAAGCCCCCTTAATAAGGAATATACCTTAAACCATAATATTCAGGCCCCTCCCCTCTATCTAATCTAAGGCCATATTCCTTGACTCAGGGGGGTATTGGGTTCTCTGGGTACCATCAGCCCTAAACCCTAAACCCTAAAACCCTAAATCCTAATCCCTAAACCCTAAACCCTAATGGAGCCTAGGAGCGACATGTGCCCTGGATGTGGAGCTCCGACGGGCAGCCGATCTCCCGGTCTCCGGTGCAGTACGCGGAGCCCGAAGTCCCGGAGTTCGGGTCTAGGCTTCAGAGGGTTTGGTGTTTAGGGTGCAGGGTTTAGGGTTTAGGGTTTAGAGTTTAGGGTTTAGGCTTCAGGGTTTCGGGTTTAGGTTTCGGGTTTAGTGTGTCGGGGAGCCCCAAAGTGCGCAAGAGCTCCGCAGCCCTTGAAGGCTGCGTTTCCGGCTTTCGGCTTTGGGGCTTTTACGCCTCAGTGTCGGAAGAGAGTCCTGAGACTTAGAGGTGATATGAGTAGTTCTCTAAATTAGGGTTCGGGAACCCTACAAGGGACCCTGATTTCGAGAACTACCTACACAGTGAGGCTCGAACGGCTTTCGGCATTCCAGGCTGCACACCGAACAGACCTTAAAGAGAGGCAAGCAAAGCTTCTGCAATCCCTTACACGTGTCTCATAGTTGCTTTTTCAGTTGGGGCGAAATCCCACCAAAAAAAAACCACCAGGAGATCCGACCGAGCCCGGGCACTCTGGTGATTTTCCCTGGATGGCTACTGGGCACATCGGGCCCCACCCTCGACCCTAAGACACGCCCAAACCCGGAGGTTCGAAGTTTTTGGGAGTCGGGGATACGAATTTCTCGTCTTGAGTGGTTCGGCTTGAACTATTGGGCCTGGGTGTGTCTGGTCCTAGTTTGCTCCGAGGGGTTCCGGAACAAAGCTCCTGCAACATGCAGTTGCGGGTAAGGGAGGGACAACAGTGCTTCTGCAGTGGGAACACCAGTCATCACAACAGCAGTTGCTACAACGTTTGCAACAACAATAACTGAACTGGGCTGGTAGGCTGAATTACAGAAAGCTCTTGCCATGTGCAGTGTGTGAAAGCCCTGCTGCCTTGCTTGCAGGTCCATCTTTGGTGTATCTGTATAAGCATTCAATATGCAATAAACAGGTCCGCAAGGGCACCCGCATTTTTGGAGTGTTCGCGGCTTAGACTCAAAATGTTGTGTGCCCTGTGCACAGGGTTGAGAAGCCTCACACAAAAAAATAACGGCCAACATACACATGAGTATGTGCGAAAAC
Organism: Symbiodinium necroappetens; assembly: GCA_905231915.1. NCBI lineage: Eukaryota > Dinophyceae > Suessiales > Symbiodiniaceae > Symbiodinium > Symbiodinium necroappetens. The sequence continues at coordinate 4,008 of CAJNJA010007580.1, forward strand.
CGTGGATGTCATCCAGATTAGGCCATGGATGATCTTTTCTCGGAACATGGACGTCATTTTGCTTGGGGGTGCGGCCCCACTAGCATTAACCAAACCCTAAGCCCAGCTTTTCCTGATTAGGGGACTCAAAAAAATACAACATAAATTTAAACGCTGGGCTCTAAACCCTAAACCCTAAACCCCTGTCTTGGGGAGGCACCTAAACCCTACGCCGGGTTTCCCCTAAAACTTGGACATATGTCCTAAACTTCTTCAACCACCCTGAAAAAAAATTGAAAAGAAACCACCCCCACCCGCAAACCGCAACAGGGAGTCTCACGGTAGTTTGTGGGGTTGGGCACTGCAGGGAGTCTTGTCTCTGGGGTTGGGCACTTCAGCCAGTCTGACGGTAGTTTTTGGGCTTGAGCACTTTAGGGAGTCTCCTGGTCGTTTCTGGGGGTGGGCACTCCAGGCAGTCTCTGGAGGTGGTCTCAGCGGCGAGGAGCGGGAGTAATAGCTGACTTTAAAGTCTAACAACCCCACGAACAAATACGTAACCTATACCCCAAACCTTGAAACAACAGAGCCCTAAGCACCCCGAACAAAACAGCACACCCATGAATCAAGGCTCTCCCACAGCGTGTCCCCCACCACCTGCGCCGAAGCACGGATTTCCTTTGCCTCGAATTGGGACTTGCCTACAGAGCCAGGATAAAAGAAGGGAGCCTTGCTTTTGGGTTTTAGGCTTTTGGTTAGGGCCATCGGGTTCAGGGAAAGCAAGGCTGGCTTCGGACACATGTCGGGTTTTGGCAGCAGTTTCGGTTCTGCCATGAGTCGTCGTCTTGTTATCATTTGCCTTCATATTGCTATCGTCTCCAGTGCCACTTTTTCAGATATGCTGCCGACAAATGAGCCGAGAAATGCAGTGTATTGTCAGTTCCTGTGTTCCTTGTCACCCGAGGCTTTAAGCCCCAACAACATGAGCCTATCTGTAACGTTTGGGTACTTGGGGTGTCGACGTTATTTTGGAGCTTTCGGGTTTGGGTTGTTCGGGGTGTCAGGGCTTTGAAGGGTTTGAGGATTTGGGGTCGGAGGGTTCAGGTTTTTCTGGTTTTGGTGGGCTTTGAGGTCTTGCATAGGAATTGCAAGGCTTGGAGATTGTGCGCTAATTTTGACCTGCCGATTCTCAGCCACTCTTGAGAGCAACCTCATGGTTTCCCAAAAAACCCTCAAGCCCTCAAAATTCCTAAAGCCCAAAACCCTAAAGCCCTCATGCCCAAAACCCTAAACCCTAAAGCCCTAAACCCCAAAGGCTAAACCCTACGCCCCAGTGCCTCTCTTCAAAAAAGCAACCTAGAGCCTTCATTCCTGGAAGCCCTACCCATAGGCCCCTAAGTAGTTCCTTTTTGGGATTACCTTATAGGATTCTACATATAAACCATCCTAAACCCTAAACCCAAAACCCTAAACCCAAAGTCCTAAACCCTAAACCTAAAACCCTAAACCCTAAACCCATAAAAAGGAACTACTTAGGGGGCCTATGGGTAAAGCCTTTGAGCCTTGAGAGGCCTTCCGCTTCGGCCCCGAGCCGGACACCGCGATTCGTCTGAGTTGGGTTCTTTAAGGGATCTATAAGGTTCCTTTAAAGGCTCCTTTAAGGGATCTATCGGGTTCCTTTGAAGGCTCCTTTAAGGGATCTATCGGGTTCCTTTGAAGGCTCCATTAAGGGATCTATAGGGTTCAGGAGGGTGTCTATTTTAGGGTTCAGGGCTGTAGGACTTTAGGGCTTTAGGGGTTTAGGGCTTCAGGGTGTAGGGTTTAGGGTTCAGTGAAATTCAGGGCTTTAGGACTTTAGGGTTTAGGGGTTTAGGGCTTCAGGGTTTAGGGTTTAGGGTTCAGCAGCTCCGGATCGAGTGGTATCTGAGTGGAGCTTGCTGTTTGGAGAATGCCAAAATACCCACCCACCCAGAGAAACCCAAACCATTAAGAACATACAAAGTGTACAATCTGAATCTCCCCTAAGCCCCAAACGAATCCTACACCCTAAACGAAGCCCTAAACGGAACCCAAACGGAACCCTAAGCGAACACCCTTAACCGAAACCCTAAACGGACCCCTGAACGGAACCCGAAAAGAAACCCTCAGCGAACCCTTAAACGAAACCCTAATCGAAACCCTAGAAGGAACCCTAAAAGGATTCGGACTTGTATTTTAGGATTCGGACTATTGTTTGCGGGTTCGGACTGGTATCTTAGAGTTCGGACTACTACTTTAGGGTGCGAGCTATTACTGTAGGGTTCGGACTATTATTTCCGGTTTTGGACTTTTATTATGGGCTTGTCACTATTATTTTAGGATTCGGACTACTAGTTTAGGATTCGGACTATTGTTCTAGGAGTCGAACTATTTACTATTTTACGTTTCGGACTACTATTTCAGGGTTCGGACTACTGTTGTAAGATTCGGACTACGACTTTAGGATTCGGGCAATTAGTTTAGGGTTCGGGCAATAAAGTAGGGTTCGGACTACATATTATTTTAGGGTTCGGACCTTGCCCACGAAGCAAGCCTTGCCCACGAAGAAACGGACCTAGCCCACGAAGATCATTAAGATTTGAACCATTATGAGATAAAGAAGGTCCAGGAGTGCGGCTTTTTAGGGTTCAAGGTGCAGGAGTGCGGTTTGTTTAGGGTTTGGGGTTTGGGGTTTAGGGTTCAGGAGTGCAGCTTTAAAAGCTGAAACAAGATTTCTAAAGGGTTCGATAAGAGCGCTATATCCAAATTTCACGGGAGCTGAAGCAAGTTTCTTTTGGGTTATGTAAGAGTTCTATGTCCAAACGGAGTGTTGCAAGAGTCTCACAGGGGGGCCTTTTAAAGGGTTCTGTAGGGTGAGAAGGGACAGTCTGGGTTTTCTTGCAATGAGGGGGTGTGGTGGTTCGGGCTTGGCCCCTATGCTACGAAATGAGGGCTCCTTAAGGATTTGAGTTTTTTTTCAGGGCATTGATGAGTTTTAAAGTTTGGGGTTTAGGGTTTTATTGCGGGGTTGCAGGCTTGCCAGTTCTTTGAGTTGAGGTCCAGCCAAGGGTCTAGAGTTCCCGACTTGGGGCCCAATACCCCTTAATTAAGGAATATAGCTTAAATCAGAACATTGAGGCCCCTAGAATTTAAGGTATATTCCTTAATTATTGAGGGGTGTTGGGTTCTCTGGCTGGCAGAAGCAGGATGAACGTCACTCATGCGCACCGAGCCCCAGACTTCTCTACGCTCCATGACCCTGACGCGCCAAACCGCAATCCTAGATCCCGGCAAGCCCTAAACCCTGATTCCTCAATTTTTGGGGGCCTCAAGCCTGAAGCTTGAACCCTAACCCGAATCCTCAACCCGGAGCCTCTCGCCTGAAGTCTCAGGCGTAGCCTTAAAATCTAAGGCAGTGGACAATTCAATCTTCAAGCCAATGATTCGCTAGCTGTAGTACTGATAGGCGTGCAAGTAAGCTTCGGCTATAAAAGCAAGCACAAGCACACCAATGATTTTTCGAATAACTTAACACATGCACAAAAACATCGCCATAGTCACACGAGCCATAGAAAGAGACACCAACATGCTAAGAGCACTGAAGGAGACAAACCTGCGATGAACGCTTGCGATGCAGGATCGACTGTGGCGTACGGAAGCAAAAGTAGACTAAAAGCCCTGAACTCCTGAGCCCTTATAAACTCCCCAAAGCCAGAAGCCCCTACTCCCAAGAGAAGCAAACAAAATCCAAGCCGAGGTTTGCTTGAACATCGTTGTCAGCTCCTCCCTCAGAAGGGGAGGGGTGTTTGAAGTGGGGTTTAGGGTTTGAGGTTGCGGGGTGTAGAGTTTAGTGGTTAGGGTTTAGGGTTTAGGGGTTGGGCTTTAAGGGGTAAGGTTTCCAAAACTAGCACGAGAATTCTTTTGAACCGTTCAGAACCTCGATACAGCCTTCTCAGATTTCTTGGTAGCTCTCCTGACAACACATCCTTACATTGTAAAGCCTTTGAGTCTTGAAGTTCCTCGGGGGATCTAGGGTGTACTCGCTCTCGGAAGCCTCTGCATAGAGGTCTTAAACTGGGCTCTTGTTAAGGGATTTCATCTAGGTTACCATAATAGGGATCTGTAGTAACTAATATGGCTTCCTTATTCTAGCACCTTAGAGTACATCCCCTAAAAAGAACCCAGTAAAAAGGGTCTGTTTGGTTTTTTTGGACTCGGGGAGCTGCCTGGTCTTCAGGGCTTCGGGGGTTTAGGGTTCAGGGTTCAGGGTTTAGGGTTTAGGGTTTGGGGTTTAGGATTAGGGTTTACCCCGACTTTGATCCTTGAGCCCTGTGAAGCCTCGACCTTAACGCCTGGGCTCCCCGGGAGCCCTGAAGTTCGAAAGTGAAGACTGTAAGCAGGGTTCGACCCCTCAACCCTGACCCCTAAACCTTAGACTTTGAACCCTAAACCCTAAACCCTAAACCCTAGACCTTGAACCCAAAACCCAAAACCCCTAAACCCTAGACCTTAAACCCTAAACCCTAAGGTCCTCATTTCAGACTAGGCTTGTCTCGCTTTGGCTTCGAGGGGCTGAGGCTTCAGCTTCAAGGCAGAGAGCTTCGACTGAAGGAGGTTGGGTTTAAGTCTTGAAGTTTAGGGTTCAGGGTTTAGGGTTTAGGGGTTGAAGGCTAAATTCGGGTCTCTTGGAGGGTATAGGGTTTAGGGTTTGGGGTTTAAGACTTTTTGAGAGTTTGAGGATGCACTTCGGACGTGGTGTTACGGGCTCTAGCAGAGCATTTCGAGTGTAGAGCCTTCGTGCAGCCTTCCCAATGCTTCGACATTGCCTCGCAGCCTCACACCCTAAACCCTAATCCCTAAACTCCAAAACCCTAATCCCCAACTCCAAAACCCTAAACCTTAATCCCTAAACCCTAAACCCTAAACCCTAATCCCTAAACTCCAAAACCCCTGAACCCCTGAACCGGACCCGAGACCCAAGACTCCGCCCTCGGCCCCGTCATGCAATCATGCAGGCACATTTGCGCGTCGCGGCCGCTGGGCGCGGGACTCAGCTCCGTGGCTCTTGCCACCATTTCCTACTAGTAGCACCTGAAGCCCAAGGGGCCTTCAAAAAGGGCTTTCCAATCGTATAAAATGTTTAAGACAATTTGGTTCTAGTCTAGTTTAATTTAGTATGGGTATACTATATGATATTACCTAGGCTTTGGGCTGGCCAGAGAAGCACCGGTAGTCAGTAATTACACAATCTTCACTGCAATGATGTCACGAGAACAAAAGTTAGGTTTTAGTAGTACTCATATCGGTGGTATTAAAGACCTCAGGATGCCTTTACATGGCTGCAGGCTTCAAGAAGGGCCTCCAGTTGATCGATTTGCTGAAGATGTCATGGTGTTTTGCCGTGCTCAGACGTACAAGTCATCTCGCCATCCTAAACCCTAAACCCTTAGCCCCAAGCCCTAAACCCTAAAACCCTAAACCCAAAGCCCTAACACCTTAAACCCGGAGCCGTAAAACCCTGAAGCTCTAAACAGCGACAGTCATCATGGTCTTGAAGTGCAACCAATTGGCAACGACTAGCACTATGATCACAATGCTAGCAAGAGTAAGAACTGGCGTTCACAATATCCCCTACGGAAAAGTCAAAGCCTAAAGTCCTCACCAAGCCCTGAGTCCTAGAACCCAAAACCTTAGCACCCTAATGCTACACCCTAAACCCTAAACCCTGTCTGCTGCTGGTGGCATGCGTTCAGTAGATGCTGACAGGTTCACTTCTGCTGCCGTGTCAATGCAAGCAACTGATACAGAAGAGCAGGCGGATGAGGACGAGGATGGCCAGGACATGCGACGAAATGACGAGGCTGTTGAATCTGTGGTCAATGCCACTCGCGCAAATATTGATCGTCGCATTTCAGAGATTCAGAAGCTGACAGATGGAACGCCAGGAGGAACCAATATACTGGTAATGCTTCACAAGGGACACGAAGTCGTCACCTACGGGTTGCCGATATACGGATTTTGCGGTGCGATTGTGCCATCTGATGGACAAATCGCCACCGTAGTTCGTGAGCGGTCTGCATCTGTTGAAGAGGGTGGCTGGGGAATCCCTGTCGAGCTTATGAAGGCCAGGATATCAGCAGACCTGGCGGCAGCTCGGCGTTTGCCAAGGGCGACTTGGCCATCGGTGCAGGCTAAGTTCGGAATTACAGGTGTACCCACCAACGTGGATTACCTGCAGGTACCGACCCTATCTGGACTCCGACCTTACACGGTGCCCTCAAGCTGCACACGCATTGACGGCGGTAAGTTTGACGTAAGAGTCACGGTGATGGGGCAGGCCTTCCCTTCATTCACGGTGGAGGCAAACCAATTGATTCCCGCATTTGGTGTTCTCCTCATGCCACTGCGCCTCTGCCCGGAGGCATATGCCATCTGGGTCTCAAAGCATTCGACCTTCGAGGTGGCTGAATTGGGAGAACTGAGCAGGGCTGATGCGTTGACGACAGTGACTGGAGCACGAGCCAAGATTCACCCGAATGCAAAACTTGTGGAGGTGCAGAACAGCAAGGCCAAACGTGCTGGCATCGTGAAGTCAAGGGTGGATGTCGTGGCTCTACCTCCTGTACTTTGCCCCGCCAGTCGATCTGATTTGGCCAGGCAGCAACTTGCCTCCATGCAGCTCATTGCACATGGAGGTACGCTTGATGAGATGACGACTGCAGCACTTGCGCACCCCGCTCCGCCTGTTGAAGCGGCACTGGACGAAGTCGACAACATGATTGAGACGTCCAACGAGCACCTGGATGACACGACCAAGGCGGACAGGAAACGTGAAGCTGCACGTGACGTGCTATCAGGCATGTTGTCACAGCAGTCCGCTACGGCCTCCGGTTCGCTGGCACCAGCTGCTGCATTGGCCACCGGTGTCTCAACGCCGCAGAGCATTGAGGTTCAGGGTCTGCTGACTGACCTCGGAGAACGCTTTTGGTGGTCGGGCAGCACGGGACCGCTTCGCACTCCAACGCTGCCTCAAGGCAATGAGGAGCTCATCCGGCAACAGCAGCTGAAACCGCGCGATACCTCATTCAAGATCGTGCCCATCTCCGCCGACAATGACAAAGGGCAAAGTGCGTTGCTGCTGGCTATGAAGGGGGCTCTGAAGCACATCAATGGCATGATGAGGGTGCCGGCAAATGCAAAACGCGTTAAGCTAGGGGATGCCGCCGCACTCCCGGGGTATGTGATCAATGTGAAGACAAAGGCCAACGTCCCAACTGTCATAGACAAGGTGCCACCGGAATACGTGGTATGCACGCATCGCTTGGACGTCTTTGATAGTGACGCATGGGAGAATGGCGGTGCGTCAGAGCACTTCCTTGCTGACATGAGGGAGGCGATCACATCTTTGGGCATGAATGTGCAAGCGGTGGCTACAGCGAAGCGCGAAACGACGGCCTTACGTGAAGTGGGGCAGCAGCGCAAGAAGGCATTGCGTGCTAGGAATCGCGCTAAACAGATTGGTGTGCCGGTCACCGATGGTGAGTGACTAGCCAGTGAGAGCGAGATTTGCATGCCGGAATTCAATGATGAGCAAGATGGTGCCGACATGTACAGCGAGTCGGAACTATGTGAATTCTCCAGATCTAGGCCGCCATTCGAATGTACAAGTCGACCGCGGAAAGGTGAAGAGTGCTGACGTCGTTTCAGCATCATCCATTAAGCCTGACATTTTCGTACATCCTTTCTTCGACCGGCAGGCGTTCAAGCGTCGCAGAAATGCTCAGGCTTTGCACAAGTTGACAGAGAAGCCGTCGCATGTGGATCCACCAGTTATAGAATGGGCGTGGACGTCACCGAATGTGCCACGAAGCCTGTTCTGGCGCGCAATGCGGCTGCATCGACCACCAACCATCTTCTCTGCCGTTGCAGATGATTCTGCGAAATTTGTCGGTGCACGGTCGGTTGTTAACATGGAAGAACCATGGTGGCAGTTCGGTCTGCAATGTGCCAGGGATCTGTTCTGGCACGGAGGCTGAAGAGAGAGGGCGAGAACAAGATGAGGAATCTGATGAGGTTGCTCACCTCACCGTTCATCAGGGGATGAAGCTTTGGGGGGTGACCGCTCTGCTACGAGCTGGAGCTATGGATGAAGAACCTCTCATCTTCAAGATTGCCAAGGACCAGCTGGGGAGACTGCGCAGGGAAGGATGGACAAGGGCACAACAGGCAAGTGCCTTATTTGTCATGGTGCAAGACAGGCATTGCAAAGAATACCTTGACAGATTTCCCTGGTTGCTGGCAGACCTGGGGCTTGAATTGGAGGTTAACCTTGCCCCATCCTGCTTGCCAGCCCCAGTTCCTGTGCTACAGTGGATAGAGGCTGAGTTATGGGACCACTTCGTGGATTGGTGTGAGACCAACATCGGGATGGAGAGCGAGGCGAAAGACCGACTATGTCTGCAGCAGAACTGGCAAGGTGGAGGGAGTGGGCGAACTCGGGGTCAACCACACCGGGGACGAGAACACGCAGCAGATCGCCTGCTGGACGACAACGCGAGAGAAGAGAACAACATCATGGAGATGATCTCACGTCCCTGATGCATAGAGGAGGCAGGGGAAGCTCAGGAGGGAGGAAAGACGGACACCGACGACCCGAGAGGAACGCATACGCCAAAGAGTGACGGAAGAAACTCGACACCTGACGCCGTGGACCTGCCGGGATAATCACAGTGGATGGAGTGATCTACGGGAGGAGAACGTGCTGCACCTTCTACTACCAGGGCGGCCCCTTCTTCGGGACATGAGATGGACTTGTTGGAAGCGACGAGCGAGTGGACGAGGATGATTGGGCTGCGACAGCCGGGCCAGGAAAGAGTTGAACCTAGCAATGCACTCATGAAGCATGTCCAGGTGAATGCGAGAAGGCAACTTGGAGAGCTGGATGAGCGGAATCTTGTCATTATGACACATGCACTGATGCGGCTCATGGGGATGCTCTACATTGAACTCGCAACTCGCGAGGCTGCTCATCCAAGCACATGAAGATCGCATGCGCACAGGGGAGGTGGTAGAGGTGGAGGTGGAAGAAGAAGATGAGGAGAGCCTCTACATGCAAACGGCCCTGACTTCGAATGCGGCCGACTTGGAGTTCCCTTCTTCAAAGATTGGTGACCTTGGCGGATGCTGGAGAAGAACACCGGGGGCTGTTGGCTGGACTCAAGCGGCGGATACAGCAGAGCCTTTACATGAACACACCGAGAGGAGTCCAGTTGCATGCTGCACTTGTGGCGGTGACCAGTGATGCAGGAGGCCATGGAGCTGAAATTTGCGACACTGAGGATAACGATGCTGGCACTTGGACAAAGTGAAAGTGGAAGAATGGATTTGGGGGGTGCCCCAACCCTGGATGCAGTGGTGGCCGCAGATACGGGGCCAGGGCATAGTCGCGATGAGGTGGAAAGATGGGAGACCGAGCGACAGAGCCTGGCACAAGAGCTTCAGGAGGAGAGGGAGGAGGAGCAGAGGCTCTACGACCAGCGAGCACAAGAAGAAGCACTCCAGGATGAAGCAGACTCAGCACTCTTCCTGGAGCAAGAGGCTGCTCGCTTTCGGGACTGGGAACAATGGGAAGTACTTCACACCCCTACGGTTCGCAAGCGAAAGCGCCTCCTTGTTGATGTGCATCCAGGCCGAGCTCGAGCAATCAATCAAGGTGAGATGGTGGAGAGGGCGGTGGTGGAAATGTCGAGTGGTTCGCAGGACTTTCATGTGGTCTTGCAGATTGAGCAATATGAGGTCCCAGTGGATGTACCGAACCAAGCAGTTGATCATGGTGGAGTGGGAATGGCTGCAGCAGGGGTGGATGTGAACAGTGCCACGTATGACAGAGCCTACCAAGCCTGGAAGCGAGGGGACCTGCGGGACAGTGTGATCACAGAGGTCTTTGGACCTGATTGGCTTTTTCTCTTCCAGGTGAACCGGGATGGACTGCCAGGTGATACGGTTCCCATGCCGCCTACAGCACCGTCTCCGCCTGCCGTGGAGGATAAGCCGGGTGCGACCCAGATGGACACCTCGGAGGCTGATCGGTCTGGTGGAGTTTGGCTACAAGGACTACAGGGAGCTGGTGGAGTGGTGGATTTGGAGGGTCTCACAGATGTCTCCGGGTCTACGGTGGAACCAGGAGGGGAGTTAGAGTCGGCACCAGAGGGATTGGTCGAGCAGATGGAGGGCAAGTCGCAAGTGGGAAGTCGTGGTCGTGAAGCTTGATGTCTGAGAGGGCGATAGTAATTGTAACCCAAGCCGGCCCAACCGGGCTTCGGAGCGCAAGCGACGAAAAGGGCCCTTTAAAAAAAAACCCTAAAACCCTAAACCCTAAACCCTAACTCATGAGGTTGAACCCTACATCGAAGCCCTAAACTCGATAGCCTACACCCTAAACCCGCAACCTTGCACCCTACACCACCGAAAAAGCCTTGCGAGGTAGCAATCCTCAAGCTCATGGACTCCGCGTCTGCTCGAAGGAGCCATTCATAGGGCTCTGAGATTCAGGTGTAGGGTCTATAGGGGTTTTGGGGTATTCAGGGTCTGGCGGTATGGGGTTGAGGGTTTAGGAAACCTTAAGGCGTAGGATCGAGTGAGGGAGTTTGGGGTTTTGGATCTTCGGGGGTCTAGGGACAAACCGATAACTTCCCAGAGAACCCAATACCCCTTAATGAAGGAACATGCCTTAGATTATAGGGGCCTTAATATTATGATTTAAGGTATATTCCTTAATTAAGCGGTATTGGGTTCTCTGGGTTTGCTAAGAAAGGTATATTTTCGAAGAGTGGGAAAGCAGCATCACGGCTCCCTAGACCCTACACCGAAAACCCCAAACCCTCCCTTTTCTATTTTCCAACGGTATGGCGACCTTTTCGTTTTGACGGTATAGGTTTCAGGGTTGATCCGGGGTAGCTCGTGAACAAATCTCCTTCTGCTACAGGACCCAATATCAAGATCCCACGAAAGCATCCTTATTAAGGGAGAGGGTGTGTTAATCATGGGTCTACATTGTGATCGTTGGGGCCCGGTACCAACCCTTGTAACACCACTGAGAAGAAATTCTGTAAAACCTGGTAAACCCTGTGTTGCAACCCTTCGGAACCGTATAAGCTCTTTCTGAAACCGTATCAAACCTTTATAAACCCCAAGCCCTCGGTTTAAACCCTTATTCAAACCCGACAACCCTTCTGGAGACCCCCTAGTGCCAGTTTATATGAACACGTTTAGGAACGGAATTACCCATAGGCCCCTAAGTAGTTCCTGTTTGGGATTACCTTGTAGGATTCTAAATATAAGCCACAAGAAGGAACTACTTAGGGGCCTATGGGTAAAGCACCCTAAACCCTAAACCCCATTGATCAACCCTAAACTCTACACCCTAAACCCTAAACCCTAGACCCAAGACCCTAAACCCTAAACCCTAAACCCTAAACCCAAAACCTAAACCCTAAGCCCTAAACCCTAAAGGGGCCACCACACTTTAAACAAAAAAAACCCTAAACCGGGCTTTCCAAGCTTCCCCGGGAGCTTTCTCCTGGGAGGCTCTGCGGTGACAGCCGCGGCGAGTCCGCGGGGCAGCCTGGAGTTGCTGCGTGTAACTACTGTTGATGATCGAAATCCTGCATTACCTTAAGGACCCTAAAATATGGGAATTATGCAAATAATGGGTAATGCAGGATGTATATCATCAACCGTATGGTTTGGCCTTTAAGGTTTAGGGCGTAAACCCTAAACCCTAAACCTTAACCCCTATACCC
>CAJNJA010007581.1:2869-15682 GCA_905231915.1 Symbiodinium necroappetens
ACAGACACAGACAGACAGACACACAGACAGACAGACAGACAGACAGACAGACAGACAGACAGAAACAGACAGAGAGAGAGACAGACAGAGAGAGAGACAGACAGACGCAGAGACAGACGCAGAGACAGATGCAAAGACAGATGCAAAGACAGACGCAGAGACAGACGCAGACAGACGCAACGAGATGCAGAGACAGACCGACAGATAAACACACAGACAGACAGCCAGACGCACAGACAAATGCACAGACATACGCACAGACAGACGCACAGACAGACGCACAGACAGACGCACAGACAGACACACACACAGACGCACAGACAGACGAACAAACGGACGCACACACACACAGAGACACACACACAGACGCAGACACACACACGGACACACACACACACACGCACGCACACAGAGACACACACACGGACACACTGAGACACTTGCATTCAGGCTTGTTTGGAATCGGTGAATCGTAAAATTCCGGAATTTTTTTGTTCGGGGATTCCTAAAAATCCTGGGAATTTTAGATGCAGCACCTGGAAATTTTCTTGAATCCCCGCTCTTCCGTCCATGCAAAGCCACAAGGGCGGCAAACGGAAGCAGGACATCGAAGGAGATGCCCGCACAAGCAAAACACAGATTGGGGTATACTCCGAATGTATAGCTTTATAATTTCTTTCTTCATGAAATACTATATAAATATGCTCCATGTATCGCTAATTATTATTTATTATGAAAATGACCATAATATACGCGAATATAATAAATAATATCCTATAAAACAACATTTTTGATAATGAACAAACACTTATTTTTAATATGACAATAGATAAGTTAATGAAAAGTGAAATTAATTAGAAATATCATACCATCAAACTGCATCAAACAGTAATAAATAATATTAGAAAAAATGAAATATAGATTAAAATAAACGATATTGTTTAAATATAATAAGACAAGTATGTATATATATACATATACATATACATATAATTTTTGCGGCAATTCAGATAATCCAAAATAAAAATAGAATAAAAATAATTGCACTGTAACTTATATAATCTAATAATAGTTGTTGTAAATATAAGTAATATATTTAACAAATATCAGAGATCAAAATCAACCAATATCAAAACTAAACCGATCAATGAATCACATATAGTATAGAATTTCAAAGGGGAAAAATCAACATAGAAAATATAAACGATCAAATATCGATAAGTAATATTCATAAAGATGAAAATATAAGATTATATATGTCGAGGATAAACAATACTATATTTTTATTATAAGACTATATATGATTTAATATTTTTATAGTAGTGGCTCCAAGAAAACTACTTACAATACTAGATAATATTATTGCGAACAAAACGATGCCAAATTATTAAATAATAGAATCGAAATCCCGACCGCAGATCACGTAACGATAGATGATCATAAAAATGCCGACAGACATCACGACAAAAGATACGACAAACGAGATACCCATATACGACCCCCGGACGGACGGACACCCAAATAGACGAAACGACGACATGCAATACCACACCAGACGACACGACGACGGACGACAATATGAAAACAGACGGCGCGACGAGACACGAGACAACACCGAGCGACGCGACGACGAGCGCCACGTCAGACGACAGACGATGACGACATAATGGGCGCCAAAAAATCGATGACAAACATTACGATGATTGCCGCACGCATAGAACCGATCATCGACGCACGTTTATTCGTGCTTTTATTCATTCAATTCGACACCGCCGAACAAATCGCACGAAAGAGTCGAGCGGACGGCGGCACGTCATTATACTAGAGCATCATCATTTCATCTTGCAAGAGCAGAGCCCAAATTTCAGAGAAAATTCTGGGGCAGAATACTGGGAAGGAGTCGACTCAAAAAATAAGTCGAACCAATATATGATATACGTTTATGATAAAAAATGTACGAATTAGTAAATCAAAAGAAGCTATTTGAATATAGGAAATTCTTATGATTCCCTTTCGTTCTGCCAGCAGCGGGCGCAGTGGCAAAACCCAATCATTCAATTTGCCTCAGGATGCAGATAAACCAGGCTTAAATTTGGGATGTAAGGTCGATACTGCTTGCTCTGCCCTTTGTCTTCGCCTTAAGAGCGTAAACACAACATTTGTGATCTTGTGCTGGTGATGACAGTGCTGCCGCCGAACACACCCGCTTTGGTTTGCGGACCGAGTGGCTCAACCTATGTACACACACCGGAGTAGTAAAATAGTAACTTGGTAGTTTCAGAAAACCAGATGCTGGGTTAGCATGCCCTCGCAACGCACCAGCGATGGACTTGGAGAACTCTTCCAGAACTAAAACATTGCACGTGGTTTATGCAGCAACGCGAACGTCACTCACCTCTGCAAGGTTTACCTCATTTTCCCTCATCGCGCATGCTCTCCCAGTACGACAAAAATCACCATTCTCTGGAAGCGGTTAGCATCCCCCCAAACTCGCACGTGCGCACAAAAAAGATCCTCTGAAAGAATGCTCCGTTCAGGCTGCAAAGCTATTGTTGCATGCCTGGACGCAGCTCAAGCTACTGCAAACGGCTGAGGTATTCACACAACACACAGCTAGCTGTACACAAAGCAAGGGTCCTCCCCAAGTGCACGCCTCCCGAGTGTTTTACTCAAGGAGTGGCAACACGAATCTTAGGTGGACCCAGCTACGCAGCCCCGGCTCAAGCCGTTTCCTAGGCATCAAGGGTTAAGTCGTGCTTGCCAGACATGAACTTGAAACGCATACCTTTCAAGGTTTTCTCCATAGTCTTTCCAAGCACTGATTTTGTCAGCACGTCTGCCAACATTTCTCAAGTGTGCCGCTTATGGACAACGATAGTCTTTTCTCGCCAGTCTTTCCTGTACCCACAGGAACTGTGTACCGGTAGCCAGGGCACAAGCTTCACCTAGCAACTGCGAGGTCCCACTGACTAAGCCGTAGAGTTCAGCTTCTCCAGAAGATAAAGCGATTGCCGCCTGGCCCTTGGAATAAGACCGCAGAGAAGTCTTAGTGGTCTTGATCAGTTCTTCGCAGCTATGCCGTCGCTTCCCATACCTTCACGGAGAACTTCTCTTCATCTTTGGGGGCTTCCTCCTCTAGGGCATTCAAGCCTTTGTTGCCTTTCTGACCTTTTCCTTTGCCTTCTCCTCCTTTCTTCACCTTTCCTCTGCCTTTGTCGTTGCCACCCTTCTTTCCTTTTTCTTTGCCTTGTCCTGCTCCTTGCCCCTGCTCCTGCTTCTTTCCCTGTGGTTCTTCCACTGGTCCTGCCGGTCTTTGCCGCCGTTGCCCTTGCCTTTGCTCAGGGCGTCCAGCTCCATGAGCGTTGCCCCTTAGCCTTCGCTGCCTTCCGGCTCTTCTGGTCGGTCACGTAACACAGGACCTGCGTCCTCTTCGTCGTGTACGTGCCCAGCCGGGCACTCTGGAGGTCCAGGTGCTCAGCCAGCCTGGCCGGGCACAGCTGGATAGGGCATGACCGGCACGTGTTATCTTCCAGCACCTCGGGCCTCCGGGCATTGAGCCTCTCCCGAAAAACTTCCCAGTCCCAGACCTCGATCCTGGGATGCAGTTCCACAGCAAAACTGAGTTCGCCTGCGGATTCTTCGGATCGTACCTCCGGATAAGCTTCCGGAGAGCTTCCAGTGCTTGGCTCCTTCCGGCGGCCACGTTCTTCTCCAACTCCAGGGTTTCGCCTCGCATGTAGACACGAGCCCTAGCCGCGACTGAATCGAAACGTACTCAGCGCCATCGGGCATGTCTGTGAGACTCAGCTCGCCCTCGTCGTACACCTTTCTCATCAGGTGCTTGACGATGTCCGGGCCACTCTTGTGGCTGGCCTCAAGCCAGAGTCTAAGTTTGAAAAGCCACGTCCGAATGCCCGTCAGGCTTGGCGGTCTCGTCGCTGTCTTCGACGAGTCCCGCGCCTTTTTGACGGCCTCTTGTGCCGCGTGGGCTACCTATATAGATCTGGTCCCTCAAGCTATTGGAGCTCGCATCGGAGCGTTGCACAAACAGCGTCGACTCCTGGGCTTGCTTTTCCAAGGCCTGGACCAGCCCTTGCTGCTGCTTCGAAAGCCGGTTCAGAAGCGCTCTCGTGAAGTCCTCTCAGTAGGTCCCGATATTGTCGAAGAGCCTTTGCAACTTCCTCCAAGCATGGTGCTTCAGCACCAACCTCGCCCAGTTCCTCTTGGCCCTCTGCGACCTCTGCCCTCTATGAAAACAGACGGTGCAGCGCCCGCACATTCACGGGCCGCGCCGGGCCTAGGTCGAAGCGACCCGGCCGGCCGCCTCAAGGTCCTGGCAGAGAGCAGCGCTCCGCTACCATGCAAAGCTATTTGAGCACGCTTGGACACAGCTCAAGCTACTGCAAACGGCTGTGGTAGTCACGCAAAACACAGCTATCTGTACACAAAGTAAGGGTCCTACACAAGTGCACAGGCGCCGAAGCAAAAGACGCAACTTAAGACCACTTTGTGAATTCATCTACAAACCACAGACAGTGGTAGCATAACAACAACGATAACAGATGTGGGTCATAGCAGTCGCAGTGGGAATCATCGTCGACTGTCGCATCGCACATTATGACCGGAATCCTTCAAACGGCCGCATGCTTCTCCAACTCGCCGCCATCGCGGTCGTCTTCGATGGCATTGTCATGATCGGCGAAATGCTAGCCATGCAGGCATCATTCCAGCATCGTTCTCATCAACGTCATCATCGCCAGCGCCACTACCGCCATCACCATCAGCATCATGGACATCACGGATATCTCTGTTATCAGCAGCAGCAACACCATCATCCCATCACCCGTTCTCACCATATCTTGCTCCTCACTGACTCCTTGTTCATGCTGTAGCAGGCGGCATCGTATTGATAGCAGCAAAGCTCTACCGTTTGTCAAACGACACGGCACGCAGCCGAGATCAAAGTGGCAAAGGATGATGGTGGTGCTGCTGCCCGACACCGGTAGCGATGTCGACGATGCTGATGCTCGCAATGGTGATGGTGCAAAGCAAAGATGATGCATGATGACATGGCAGCAGTCACGGCGGAGCTGCTGCTGTTAGATGAAGCAGTGCCACGTGCGTAGCCTTATCACTACAGGCATCAACAAGTGGCTGACAGCAACGACTCGGGAATTCAACCGTTAGCGACGCCGGACAGCTCGTGGTCGAATTGCCCAAACATGGTACGACGTGTGCCAGAAGAATGTCACGGCTCTCTACATATCCTGAATAATTACGTGTAATTACTGCGCATACTGAATCTATCAATATATATATATATAGATATATATAGATATATATATATATAGATATATATAGATATATATAGATATATAGATATAGATATATGTACGTACGTGTAGACATACTCTATATATGTACGTACATACATACGTACATACATACCAACATACACAATCTATGTGTGTAAATGTCTACATGTGTGTGCTGTGTGTATATATATATATATAGATAGATGTGTGTATATATATATATGTATATGTATATATACACATACACACACACACACAGACACACATGCAGCCCTTCGGAGCCCGAAACAGCTCGGCCGCGTGCGGCGAGGCCTTTCGCCACCTCGCGGAAATGGTCCAAACGCCGAAGGAGCTCCTGCGTCCGGGTATTTTTAGAGATGGAGGAGCTTCCTTGGAATTGCGAAAGGGCTTCCAGCTGTGCAGAAGAGAAGAACAAGCAGAGTCGCGTGAGGCTGAGGCAAGGCTTGGAGTTGGGAAGTGCTTGGTCTGATGGTTTGGTGCACGGTCTGCAGGTCAAGCCGGTAAAAAACACCCAGATGCGACAACTGCAAGCTCTTGGCTGATGGAAGCTTTTGGGGGAATCTTGCGACTTTAGGGTGTCCCTTCACCTTCTTGATTTCGGTAACGGGTCGCATCCTAAACCACGAGACGATGGAGCAGGCCGTTTAAACACGACATGCTGACACAAACCAATAATGCTGCTAGCTGCGGCCTCACTGGAACCCGGGTCGACCCCTACCAATCCGTGTGCCCAGTAATCTCGCAGAACCCGGAAGCCATGTAGCTGAAAAAGCAGCAGCGACAAACCCCGCAAAGCAAGACGAACAACTGTAATATAATATACGAACATGTACTACAGCATCTTATAAGATACTAGAGTATGCCAGGATATACTATAATGCAGTATACTATCCTACACCATACTCTACTATACTACACCATGCTGCACGATGCCGTTCTATACTATACCATAGTATAGTATACTATACTATACCATACCGTACTGTACTATACTATACTATACTATACTATGCTATGCTATGCTATCTTCGTATACACAACGCCGTTTTCATCCCACTCGTTACCTACGGCCTGTCAGCAGCACTCGCCACCGGCGACTACAACAGACTCGAAGCTTTCCACTCACAGAGTCTCCGCAAAATACTGCACATCAAAAGCACCTACTACACTCAGATCTTGGAGCCCAGAGCACGCACCTACACCAATCAAGAGATCCGCGCTCTTACTGAGCGGCCTCCCATCGCACACCACATCCACAAAGCACAGCTGAAACTTTTCGGGCCCATTCTTCGATCCCATCCGAACAGTATAGAACGGAACTACTGTTTTACTCGTGCTTTTCAGTACAGAGCTGGTACGGTATTTTGCAGGCCTAAGGCCAGGCAGGAGGCGAGTCCATTGGACAGAGCTGTGCACTAAAGTCGCTGGGCAATGGCTTTTAGGAAGTCCTCTGGACCCCCTCCTGCTCACAGCCCTACCTTCCCCTTCTCATATCTGCAAGCTCACAGATTAGCTGTAGACCGCCAATTTTGGAGTACTCTCGTGAGGCTGCCAACTTGCAAGACACTCCTCACAGCTACCTCCTACTTGATTTCCTCACAGACTTGAGATCGCTTGGAGTTGCTGCGTGTGAGTTGCATAGGGCCGCCCCCAAAAGATGCCATGCTATACTTTACTATACTCTACTACACTATACCTCTACTACACTATTCTATACTGTACTATACTATACTATACTATACAAAACTATACTATACTATACTATACCATACTATACTATACTATACTATACTATACAGTACAGTTTGACATTAAACACTACAATATGACGCAACTTGTTCTGTTATAGTACAGCATAATGTAATCTAATATAAGATCGGATGTGACACTTTGAGATAGGATAATACGGTATGGTACAGTACATCATGTTATATGATGTAGAACCATATAAGATAATATACAATATCACATGCCCGGCTCTCCCAGCCGGCACAACTTGCCCTGCGCCAAGAATCTGGTGACGACTCTCGGGGTTCTTGGAATTCGTGGTTTGTGTGTGTGTGTGTGTGTGTTTTTTTTTGGGGGGGGGACCTCTTGTCCTTTCGCTAACCACGTCTGGAACAGGACTCACCCCAAAGCCCGCAACCACAATTGCCGGACTTTAGGGTTAAGGGTTTAGGGTTTCGGGTGAACTGACGCCGTCGGGTCAGGCTGTGATGACCTTTGCAAGAGTATTGGTGAGATTATGGCGTACACTTGCCTCCTGACACTGCCTGCGAACAGCTTCTGATGTGCCTCCTCGTCAAGCTAGCAACACTCAGAAATTTCTCTCTTCTGCTACTAGTGCTGGCGGGGATCACGAATGCATAGTGCAAGGGGCTTGGAAGACATCTGCACTAACCCGGTCGACTAGCTCTGGGCTTCACATGCGCAGTGAGCCTCTGGGTATGTTTCCTCGGAGAAGATGGCAAGATCCTGGCTCCCCAAGATCCACAAGTTTGGATTTGGGCGCTGGAGCTTGCCTCATTTCTTGTAGCATAGTACTATACTATATTGTAATATACCAGAGAATGCTGTAATAAGTGTACGATAATATCGCACTAAATTATACTACAACAGACTACGATGGACTATTATATACTATATTTAAACTTTCGGTTGTGCCGGGCTTCGCACGTCGTGGATAGGGAAGTCCGAATAATCCAAGCTCGGGATTGCTGCTTTGGCGTCACAGCTTCGAGCGATGACAGCAATGAGCAAAAGCAGCACAACTCAGTGATGAGGATGAGGTAGTTTCAGAAAAGGCCCCGACCAGTAGTTACGTTTCAATCAGAAGCAACATACCGTTGGCCCCAGCATTGGAAGGCCGCAAAACACAACCGCAACCCCTGAGATGCCCAAGTTCCTTCATAGACCCTGAGCCCATGAGCTGGACAGGACCATTTCAACGACTTCAGAAACCCTCTAGCCTGCCGCTGCTGCAGCCGGCAAACCAGGTCTCCCATCTGTCAGAGCTCAGGGAATTCAAGGAGGGCTCGAGCTTCAGTACCGGGTCAGCGCGAGCTGTGAAGCGGTTGTGCTGAGCATGGAAAGAAGAGGAGTGAGATCCCTAGTGCCAGACCCATCCCAGAAGGCCCAAAGAAGCTTCAATGCCAAAAGGCTTCGATATGTATGGTAGCCTGGTAGCTCGGAAGCCAAACCCAGCTAGCTTCACGCAGGCCGCTCCTGCTCCACCAGCAGGCCCACATCATCCGCCTGACACGGCTTAGGCGGGCTTAGGCCTTGGGAAGCTGGAATTTCTGATTCGGGGGTTGGGGATCAAGATCAAACTCGCCGAGGCCACCAGTGTTTAGAAGCTGGAAAAACAGCATCTTTCGATGTACTCCACCCAGAGCTCTGACCCAAAAATCAGAAGAACCGGATCACAGGCTAGGAGCCTAAGTTGGCCAAAACTGTAAAGCCTTCAAACTTAGTAAACGGCAACCCCAGCTGGAAGCTACTGCGAACATGGACCTGTTGCAGCACCTTCGATGGGGAAGAAGCCCTTTCCTTTTTCAACTCTGCGCATGACGAAGAACCCCGGTCCTTGGCCCGAAAGGCCATGGTTTACGTGAGCCGCAAAATCCTGCAACTAGCATCCTAAGTTAAATCCCGGACCCTTAGCCCAGAAGTCGACGCCCTGAGTTCGGAACCTTGGCGACCCCTGAGCTGACCCCATCCTGCACGGGGACTCGGGCCTTTAGGAGTTCGGGCGAGCCTCTAGAGTCTAGAGTCTAGAGTCCAGAGGCTCGGGGGGGTTTGGGCATGAAGTTTTAAGCGAGTTTCTGTTTAGGTGCCTGTGGCTCGTTACCTGGGCGAGGGTAGACTTTCGAGTTGAAGGGGTGTTTCAGCTGATAAAGCCATAAAGCCTCAGGTAGTAAGGCAGAGCCGGCTCGACACTCGGATGTGCAACATACGCAGCGAACATGCAGCCCCCAAAGCTTCATAGTAAAGTTGTGTACCACTATTCCCTGTTGAGCCGGGCCCAGCGCCAAAGACCGCAGCCCTCAACCATCTGACACCAATCCCAAAACCAGAATCTTGCAGGAGACCTTGAGCTTTGAGAAACCCACTGCCTCCTCGGGGCCCGCTGCATCCAAGGCCGGTGGCGATTGAGCTGCAGGAAGCGTGGCCGATTGCACCAAGTCACACAGCTACATTGGACCAAGAGTACATTAGCAGTTCTAAGGGTACTTCGAGACATCGCACTCAACCGTGGGTCTTCGTCTTACTGCTTGCAGCAAAAGAAGCCTTCAGGTTTCTCCGCTATTGGGATCAGCGAGACCCGACACAAAGAGCCTCTCGGTTGGGGAAAGCTGGCAGATCCCCCCAGTACTGGTATCTGGATATGATGCATCTTAGTTTGGTTCTAGCGGAGGCGACAGCTACTGCAGAAAGTCGAGCTCTTCAGCCTTGTTCCGTCGGAAGAACCTGCAGGATGCAAATCTTCTGCAGACCTAAGTGCTGACCTGCAGCGTGTCCGGGTGGAAGATCCAAGGACGGGGGCGGCTGGAAAGGGTTCAGCTGTGCCTGAGCATTTCCATTGCTTGGCAACTCTGCACACACCCACAGAGACACACACACACACCCATGCAGGCATCCCAGGCATGAATCTGCATCTTATGCGTGGAGATGCATGAATTTGCGCGGCGGCTTTATTCCGTTCTCCCGCCAAGCCACGATCAGAGGCGAAAATCGCTGTCTCGGGCTTGCCTTGCGCTGTCTGAAACGACTGCTTTCGCCATGGGACGTAGGAATTTCAGATTACCTCATTGAATCCTTACAGCTACTTGCGACATTCTGGGAAGCAGTGTAGCAGATATCCTCTCTGGCTCCCCTTTTCCGAAGAACTGTCAATCCTTGACCGGTCTGTTCTTTCCGGCACAGGGGGGAGAATCTCACAGCATCTCGCGGCTTGTGAGCATTGTGACCATTTTCAATCGCCGACATTTGCAACCAGCATACCAGAAACCCTCGCACGAAACTCTCGCTGCCTGTGAGCTCCTCCGCGACAGCCCTGGCTGATCGGACTCGAGGTCGGCGAGTCCCTGGAAGCGCTTTCGTTTCTTGCGAAAAGACGGAAGGCGATTGGCGTAGAGTCGAGGGCTAAACGGTAAACACTGTGCACCACCTTACGATCTAGGTAAAGGCGGGTGGAGTCGTGCTGGTTGCCAGTGCACGCACCCCTGCTCGCGGACGTGCGCGTACACGGGTCAGGGTTTCAAGTCAGGCAATGGCGGTTCAGTCTCTGCAAGGGCTGATTTGGTACTGTAAGTACTGAAACCTGTCACAGGCCTGAACTCACGATGTGGCCTCGGAAGAATCTCCGTCTTCGCCTTTAAGTGAATAGTTGTTTGTTGTTGCGACCTGACAGGACCTCCCTTCCACTGAATAGGGATGATGCAAAGCACATGAGATCGGCCATCAAGTCAGAACACGGTTTGTGCATGCCAGTGCTAGGATCACATACAAGACCTCCTACGACCCCGATCAACACTCCACTATTCCACCTCCGAGAAAGCAAATGCGCGCACGATCCCGCAGTCTGTTTCCATTGTACGAAATATTTGCTGTTGGTCTTACTGGGCTCCTGGCCAACTTCGACACATCGATACGGGTGGATGCTGTGGCGAACGCTCCGCCACCGCCACCCTTTGCGCGGCTTCGTAACGGAGGCTTGGGCTTAGGCTTAGGTCTTGCAGATGTTGTGGTAAACAGGCAACTTCACGTGCATGCGCACGCTAGCCTGCATCAGCAGGTTTGGCATGAATGGCCGAAGCGCATCAAGCGAAATGTGATGTAGACTTGTACCAGACATAATCAAGCGCAACCGAAAGGTTCCACTGTACTTGGGGCTGGCATGGATCTTCATGAAGAAAGCCTGATCTTCATGGGAATCTCTTCATCAGTTCATGCCTCGTGAAATTATGTTCCAAAGCCTCAGACCCTGGAGATGTCGGTGCCTCCACGATGGCCGATGCAACGACGTTCCTTCCCAGGTTCTAAGCAATATAGAATTCGCGGCAGTTGCTGAAATCGAAAATGAAGCCCATTCGGACGTAGCTTGTTCGGCGGCGTAGGCCTCTCCACATCATCTTCATCGGACGGCATCTTCTCCTGATCCGGCTGTGTTTCAGCAGAGGGCATCCAGCAGGAAAGAGGTCAATGAGGAAACATGCAAAACGAAACGCAGCATAACGTAGCGATGGGAGAAAGCTGCTGTCGATGGCGAGGTCTCCTACAGACTGTAGGGCCTTGTAGGTTACATGTTCTGCAGGCACCTCCTCGTCGTCGCTCATTCCAAACAAACAGATCTCGCCCTCCGACTCCGGGGGATAGCGAGCCGTACCTGCAACACAGCGAGTCATAACAGACACAGAGGCAAGACACCATCCTTGCGTGCTTGCCCGCATGAACCGAACCCCAAAACCCTGCAGCTCAGCTCAGGCGAACCGCTGGAGACGGAGGCCGCAGAACCACGGGCCTGACGTTGTGAGGCTACACTAAACCTCTGGCGGGGATCGCTCCGCTTAATCTATCGCATGTGTTTAAGGTATCACTGTTCACGACTCAGACTCAATTCATGACGCGTGCTCGAACTTGCACGAATGTAGCAGGAATTGACGAAACGAGTTGAGCTTGTATGTGAACCTGAATCTGGCAACTGGCTTCTTGATGTGCACATCATCGCACATCGGAGGACTCAGGGAATTTGGCAAGGGCTTCCCACAGCTACGAGAGAAGTGTGCAGAGTCATCTACACATCTAGTGTGCATCCTCGTCATCACTGCGCTCCCAACCTCAAAACAACTCTGCGGGGTGCTGAAAGCCTATCATCAGCTCTGTCCAAACCCGAAGAATCCCCGTCATCCTGCAATGAGCCCCCAAGTATCTTGATGCTTAGATGCTTTCGGAATAAACCATGCAATGCATGTAAGATAGAGCTGGAAGCTGAAAACCAACGCTGAGAATTGGGTTGCCCAGTGGTAGGTAGGCCGCTGGCCATGCGCCCTGAGGACTGGAGGTCTGCCATGGAAGGCCCTCTGGAGGGATCCTGCAGAATTTGGAAGCTTGATCCACATCGCATCCGGAACAAAACATGGCAAGCGAAAGGGCCGAGCCGTCAACCCAGCGCGGCAAGCTTGCTCCTCCGGGCTGACGGACCGTGATGTACCGCCCGTTCCCCGGGAGCCATCCAAGGACATACTCCTGGCCAGTTTGCAGAAACAGAGTTAACTAAAACGGGAAGCTGTCCTTCATCATGTGTGGCAAGTAACGACAACGACGACGACAACAGCAGCAACAACAATCAACAATCGCCATCACAAGCACAACCACGACCACGACGACGACGGCAACAATAACGACGACGACGACCAAGACCACCACCACAACCACCGCCAACAACAACAACAGCAGCACCAGCAGCACCAGCAGC
>CAJNJA010007582.1:9027-16022 GCA_905231915.1 Symbiodinium necroappetens
AGGAAGTTTAGGGTTTAGGGCTGTTTGGGTTTAGGGTTTGGGGTTTAGGGTTTAGGCTTTAGGTTTTGTCGTGAACGAGCATCCGCACTTCCAAATCCTGACCCCCGTCCCTGAGCTTTGCGTAAGACCGAAACTGCCCCCGCAACCTTGGTCCTGAACAGGAACGCGGCATCAGAATAACATAGGGGCCTTAGTAATCAGAATAGGGTTCTGGGGCCCACTATACTATAACTATAATAAGGAACCCCGCAAAAAATAGTGTAGGCAATTAAGTAGGCCCCTCTTTTAGGGTTCGGGATTTATTGGGTTAACAAGGTTAAGCCTATAAGGTTTAGGGTGATAAATCCTAAAACCTGTGGGATATTCGTTCATTCTACCCTAAACCCTAAACTCCAAACCCTAAACCCCTAAACCCTAAACCCTAAACCCTAAACCTTAACCCCAAACCCCTAAACCCTAAACCCAAATGCGGGTGGTGTAGTGCGTAGGGTTTGGCACTTTCATGAGTTCCTCTGCAGTTGACGGCGCCCGAACATCCCGTATCCTTCTGTCACTGTCCAAAACGACAAGGATTGTGGTGAAAAGGGTTTGGGCTTAGGGTTTAGGGTTTAGGGCCCAGGGTTGAGATGTCGATACGGATGAGGAGAAGGATGATGGCGATGATATGGCGGTGGCGGCAGTCACGGTGGTTGCGGTGTTGAGCGGTGGCCCGTGGTCCCAGCTGCGTGCGGCCAGTTAAACTGATGCCAAGATGCTCACAATAGGGCCAGGATTGTCTTTCATCATATCGCTGCTACATATTGCTGAAGGCAGGAAATACAGAGACCGGACCGTCTCCATCAGACAGCGCAGTTAAGTAAAACTGTGAGCAATCCAAACTCTTGAACGCGAAATGCTGAAAAGCCTACCACAAATCCAGCAGCAACGACTTACCAAGTGTATCTCGTAAACCCCGGAAGACCTTGATGGCGATGGACGTGACAATCTGCGAACACAGCTGCTGCGAGCTTTCGTCGACTTCACTTACTTGTCCCATAGCCTAGGTTTAACCTTCGGGATTATATCTACACACGGCTACTATTTTGTACTCTTTTGGGATCCAGGTAGGGATTATGGCAATGGTGCCCCAAAGGTGCTTGAGGTTACCTGCTCGACTTCGAAGTTTCAAGTCCAAAGGTGGCAACCCTACACCCTAATCACCCCTAAACCCTAAACCCCCTAAACCCCCTAAACCCCCTAAACCCCCTAAACCCCCTAAACCTCTAAACCCCCTAAAGCTTCAACGCTAAACCTCAGGTTCAGGGCTTGGGCTTTCGGGATCCGGGTCTTTGGGGCTCCGAAGAGGCTGTCGGGATGTAGGATTTAGGGTTTATTGTTTAGGGTTTAGGGTTTAGGGTTAGGGTTTAGGGTTTAGGGGTGATTAGAGTTTGGGGTTTAGGGCTTAGGGCTTTAGGAGCGCCAATCCAACCTGTCAAAGGCCTTCCTGTCCTGTGAAAGGCTGTCGAAGCCTAAAGGTTTCAGCGTAGTAGGGTTTAGGGCTTCAGGGTTTTAGGGTTTAGGGTTTAGGGTTTAGGGCTCCGGGTTCACCTACGGTTTCGGGTTTAGGGCGTTGGGGCTTAGGACAGAAGTTGACTGAACCTTTGCAGTCCTAACTCGCCGGAATGTACCCCAAGGATGTTCCATGTACTTTACATTACATAGGCCTTCCTAAAGAGCCCAATACCCCTTTTATGAGGAAGACACCTTGAGTCAACATACGAAGCCTGCTATATTCCTGTTGCGAGGATGTTAAGTTGGGCTTTCTGGGTACGCTGCGCCACTTTTGTTTTGAACCCTAAGAAGCGGCACTGTACACTTCATCTCAGAGAATGTGGGTAGTTCTCCAAAGTAGGGGTCGCTGTGTAAGTCCCCAATATAGTCTGGCACCCTTCAAAAAAACAGGACCCCGCCCTAAACCCTAAACCCTCAACCCTAGTTTAGAGAGCTACCCTTGCTGTTAAGTTAAAGCTCTGTTGAAAACCTGGAGAGCCCTCTCGCAGCCTTTGACACCTCATAAAGACCTGAAAGCCTCAAAAAAACTAGAAACCCTTGCAACAACCTACTTGCCGGTTCATGGTTAGTTAGATGTATGGGTAGAAGTAAGATCCCTATCTATGTGTCTATATATATATATGTATATATATATATATATGTGAGTAGTTCTCTAAATTAGGGTCCCCTTTGGGGTCCGTTTTATAAGGGTGCCATACTATTTGGGGGACCGAAAAGGGGACCCTAATTTAGATAACTGCCCATATGATATACTTAGCCCATATCAAAGGACTGATCATTGTAACTTATATCCCCACTTATCACTACCCTGGCTCCCTGTTGGGGCTATATTAAACATGATCCTTTTTTATCCTTATTGGGTTTCATTATAACAAAAATGTAAAAATTGTAGCCAACAAGGACCCAGTACCCATGAACCTCCAAAACTGCTGCCACATTCCGACCGCCAAGTCACTTCGGAGGAGTTCTGCGCCAGCGCCAGCAGCTTTGCAAGTGCAGCAGCCTCCGGCAAAAAATCACCAGTTGGAACTGTAATCAACCTCAAAAGATCAGATCTGGGTTCATTTTTATTGGCCAAAATTCAGTTCTCAGTTCCCCCCCCCCCCGGCATGCGGCTGTGGCTTGTGGATTAAGGGCTTTGGTTGGGGAAGGGTAGTAGAAGGTGTGTGGTTGGGGGGGTTTTGTGCGGCTTGGGGTCGTTCGGGTTTTGGGCTTTTTGGGGGGTGTTGGATTGACTGTGAGCCGTTTTGTAAATTGGAGTAAACGGGGCGTAAGTATGGTGCGCAAAATTCAAAGCCCGCCGCACGCGGCTCGGTGCTACTAGCGGATTTGGGGCTTAGGGTTTCGGTGCTACAAGGGTGTTTTTCTGTCGAGCGCAGAAGGGCTCCCAACAGGCTTGTGAGAATGCAAAGCACGAGTAGGAGGTACAGTAGGACAGTGAGACAAGTTCAGAAGTCATAGAGTATACATTGCCTTCAAACCATTAGCGCTGCAATGAGTAAATCAAATACAAAGGAAAATAGCACCACACTTCCTAAGCAAAGATGATGAGATTACCGCGAAAAATATCTCGAGAGGCCGATGGCCATTGGGACTGTGTCCCGATGTATCAACTTCATGTTGCACAGGGTGCTACAAGGGTAGTTTCCTAAAATAGGGTACCTTTTGGGGTCCTTTTCATAGGCGTGCCGTACTACATTGGAAACATAACCAGGGACTCTGCTTTAGAGAACTGTCCAATATAGAATCCTTCTAGTACCCTCGACAGCCCCTAGAAACCCTTATAGATCCCTTTGAGGAGCCGTAAGAGCCACCCTAATGTAGAGAACTACCCGCAAGTTGACTTCATTTTTGCCCAGGAATGGCATCATGGCTGGGACTAGGTACTCACGCAAAACATCCCGGCGCTCAAAAAAAAAAACCTTCAACCCCAATGTAGACAACCGTAATGAGGGCCAGAGTTGGGATCCGGGTTTAGGGCGTAGGGTTTAGGGTTTTGGATTTAGGGTTTAGGTTTTAGGATTCAGGGTTTAGGGTTTAGGGTTATGGATTTAGGGTTTAGGGTTTAAGGTTTAGGGGTTTAGGGTTTAGGGTTTAGGATTCAGGGTTTAGGGTTTAGGGTAAAGGCCAACCTTCGAACCCTCGACGCCCGCAGCCGAAACCATTGAAGCGCTCCAGAGTCCGACAACCGAAAGCCTCACCCTAAGCCCTGAACCCTAAACCGTTATCACACTACTGTTGATGATAGAAATCCTGCATTACCTTAAGGACCCCAAACTATGGGAATTATGGTACATTCCTTATTATGGGTATTGCAGGATCTATATCATCAACAATAGTAATACGACTGATAATCATGGGAAAAAAGAAGAACAGTGATAGCAATGATAAGAATATTAGTTATGTCGTGGTCATGAGGATCTGACAATAATGGTAGGGTAACACTGACAGCAATCATAGTAACAACCGTAATGATGGAAAAAACATAGCCCTAAATCCTAAATCCTAAACCCCTAAACCCTAGAACCCTAAAACCCTACGCCCTAAACTTCATAAAGTCCTCAACCATTTCCACCCCTTCCCTCCTCTCTCTGCACTTGGATGGTTTCAATACTTTAGGCTTGGAAGACTGCGTAATAACATCACCTTATGGATAACTCGACGATAAGTTCCCCAAGAGGCCTACTCTAATTAAGGCCCCTATGTTCAAGCTTCTCAGCTTCACGGATAAGAAATCAAGATTTAGGCGTTCAGGCTTTTGGGGTATACCTTAAGCCTCAATCAACCCTAAACCCCTAAAGCCCCAAAACCATAGCGTTTAGGTAACGAGGCAGGGCCTGAGGCTCCAAACCCAAGGCCCAAACCTTGAACCCTGAAACCCAAACAAACCCGAAAAGCTCTTTCAAAGTTGAAACTACAGGTGGGGAGTTTAGGGTTTTGTAGGGCTTCTATAAGGCTTCTATAAGGTATATAGACCTTCTATAAGGCCCTATAACGGAAACTACCCACCTGAACATGTCCTAGACAAAGTAGCCCAGCCCTCCTATTTAGGGGTTTAGGGGTTTAGGGTTTAGGGTTTAGGGTTTAGGGTTTAGGGGTTTAGGGGGTTAGGGTTTAGGGGTTTAGGGTCTAGGGTTTAGGGGCCTATGACCCAAGCTGCAGGCCTGACGAGTCTGAGTTAAAGGCTTAGAGCTTAAGGTTCAGGAATTGGGGCTCCCTTCAAAAAGGAGTTTTAGGACGTGTTGGATGTGGTCTATGACAGGGTTTGGGGTTTAGCGTTTGGGGCTTAGGGTTTAGGGTTCTGATAGGGAAGTAGGGGCCTTGAAATAGGGTCTCGGCACATGCCGCAAACACAATTACCAGATATTCAGACCGCGGCATTCGTGTTGAGGTTTAGGGCGCAGGGTTTTAACGGTCTGGGCGTGGGGCTGCAAGGGTAACCGATATTTTCGCGTCGAGTGAAGGTCCTTCAGGCGCTTGAGGGCATATGACCCCTTGTGCAGAGGTCATGGTGCTGAGAATCTTGGATGTCTAGTACGCTAGGGAAACTAAAGGTTTACCCATGGGATTGTATAAGGATGAAACAGTTACAGGTTGCCTATGCTACGACGAAGGAATTCATCGCAGACAGGGCTTCAGGACAAAGCCGTGGACACCCTGCAAATGGAACTCCGCACCCTAAACCCTAAACCCCTAAACCCTAAATCCTAAACCCTAAACCCGTAAACCCTAAACCCTGAACCCTAAAAGAAGCTCTGTCAGCAACGTGGGAACCCCACCCGTGACACCTGAGCCGCTGCCAGCTCTTCAAAGGAAGCCGTGACATTGGTGCCTGGTCTTAACCCTTAGGGTTTAGGGTTTAGGGTTTAGGGGTTTAGGGGTTTTGGGGTTAGGGGCTTAGGGTTTACGGGTTTAGGGTTTAGGGCTAAACCCTAAACCCAAAGCCCTAATTGATCTGGGAGGGGTGTAGGGGTGTGGGTCCAGGGTTGAGGGTTGAGGGCCTTAGAGTCTTCATGACATCAAGAGAACTGAACGACTGGAATGGGGTTGTGGGGATACCGCCATGGCGCAAGTAATATGTATGTTATGACAAACTGCGACCATGAGAGAGAAAGCCATCACCCTAAGCAGAATAACGATTGGTGGCATTTGTGTACAGCATTAGAGGATGTCGAAGTCTTAGTCTTAGTCCTGGTATGACTGGTAATACTACTATGATATTCCGACCCATGCACTAAACCTATTCCAACCTATGGCCTCAAACCTAAAGCCCTAGCCCTAAACCCTGAACACACACGACCACACAAGGCCTTAAAACCTAAAATCGTTGACCCTTAAACCCTCAACGAACATCACGACCTTAAACCCTAAACCCTAAACCCCAAACCTTAAACCTTAAACCCTAAACCCACATGACCACAAGACCTTAAAACTTCACATGACCACAAGACTAATCCTTCAACCAGCGTCTGGGAGTCCGGGTGGTGGTGACGGTGACCGAAGTCGAAGTAGAAGACCTTTGGTGGGCAGTTCTCTAAACAGGGCCATTTATGATACTTTGGTTGGGGCTCGGGGTCCTCTTCATAAGGGTTGCGTACTACTTTTGGCGTACCTAAACGGGGACCCTAATTCAGAGAACCACCCCCGAAGTTGTATTGCCGAAACACTAAACTTAGAAGAGGCTTCCCTTACAGGTCCTTGAAAAACTCCTTTAGTTAAAGGAAACTACAGTGGTGAGTTTAGGATATATAGGGCTTCTATAAGGCTTCTAGAAGGTATATAGACCTTCTATAAGGCTCCCATAACGGTAACTACCCACCTGAAAATTTCCTAGGGAAACTTTAGGGGATTCCTTGAAAGGTTCCTTTGGGGGCTCCCTTGAAAGGCTCCTGCAGTCGATTCTTGGAAGGATTCCTGTGAGGGTTCCTTTAAAGGAGAACCCATACGGTTTTAGGGTTCAGGGGTTTAGGGCTTGGGGATAAGGGTCCCTAAACCCTAAACCGCCTACAGCTTCGTGCAGGGACCTTACGACTCAGGAATAGGGTTTGGCGGCATATTGAAACGTACTGATATCAGGGCCCTTCTAACCTTTTAACTGCGGGTTTGGGGCTGTGTTCTAGAAATCATGCAGTATGTACCTATATCCAGGAACCCTTAAGACTATTATGCTTCATATAGCTATTAGAACCCTAAGGCATGGTAGTTCTAATTACTATTCCTAAACCCTAAACCCTAAACCCTCATTATTCAGGCTATGTTGTACGCTGTACTTCCAAGTATTCAGACCTCGGCAAAATCATCGGCCCAGGATTTGGTCCTAAATCTCAACGCCCCCAAAACCATGAATCCCAAAAAAAAATCTAAGCCCTAAAGCCCTAAAAGCCCTAAGACCTAAACCCTAAACCCCTAAACCCTAAACTCTCCAGAAAGGGCTACGGTGGGGC
>CAJNJA010007583.1:202-16021 GCA_905231915.1 Symbiodinium necroappetens
AGACCCTGGAAATTCAACACTAAATTAGAACACCGAGGTACTTTACTTGGTAGGTATATTTAAACTAGACATTTTGCTTCATTTCCTAAACTTTTAGTATCGGAATAAACGTGTTTATGGGGGCCATATCTGTATTAGTTAGCAGACCCTGCAAGTTCAATTCTTTATTCAGCTGGCTAATATTTTCCTTAGCTTTGCGCATACAAGACATGGCGCACACTAAACGTGGACATCAAGGTATTATACTTGATAGATATATCTACACTGCACACTCTGTTTGAATTTGTGTGTATTTTTAGTTCTATTCTGGAGGAGTACAGAAACATTTTTTTGTCTGACTTTTTTGTTTGTTTTTGGTTTTGGTGTTTTTGGTTTTGTTAAAGGACAAGGGATGTGGTGTTTTTTAAGGGGTTTTACATTGCAGCAACGCCCCTAAGCCTAAGAGTTGACAGCGATGTCGTGGAAGAGGCGTACCTGAACTGCCGGAAACTCAGGGGTAGACTTCGACCCCTTGACCTAGAGAGCTTAGGGTTCAGGGGTTGTATGCATGCATGCATGCATGCATGCATGCATGCATGCATGCATGCATGTGTATGTGTATGGGTATATAAATATTACATTGTGATACTTTCCTCCTGTCTGAGGCTACCAAGGCTGGGTTTATGTCCTACAGCAAGCCCCCTGAGGCGGAAAGTGCTGCATAGAAAGAAAGGACGCTGAACCCTAAAGGGTTTAGGGTCTAGGGTTTCGGATTTAGGATTTGCAATCCCTAAACCCTGTAAGCCACCAAAAGCTCTCGCACTTCCAAAAAGTTTGGCACCGTGGCCCTCGACCCCAAACGCGGCATGCTGCCAGTATCCGAGTGGCCATCTCCGCATCGGTTCGTGATCTTGAAGATTCGGCAAACTCCTGTCGAAGTCTTATGCTTACTTGTCCAGCTTCCTAGGGGAGCTAAAGGCGGCATGTAAGGGTCATACAACTTCATTACCTACTAGGGGTTAAACGCTACTTACTCTACTATATAGTATGGGGCTTCTGCATGAGAGGGTGTATAGTGGAAGCTACCTATAGAGTGAACTGAACAACTTTTGCGTAGAAGAGAAGACTGGACAGCATAGCCAACACCCCCGCTAGAACCGAACTTGTCCCGACAGCTCCTTCCCGGGAAAGCCCCGGAAATACCGAAACCCTGAACCCAAGCATCGTAAACCCTAAACCTCTTAAACCCTAAACCCCAAACCTCTTAAACCCTAAACCTCTCAAGCCCTAAACCGGCAAACCCTAATCCGTGTATAGTCGTAGGGATACTGAGACTGACATTGAGACCTTCAAGGTTTCAGGATGTAACTTCCCTACCAAAGAATAGGCTGTGATCCCTTGTAAGGTTTAGGGTTTAGGGCTTTTCGGGTTTAGAGTTTAGGTTCTCTTTGCTTTCTTCGGGGTTTTCGGACTTTTTTTAGAGTTTAGGGTCCACGGTTTCGCGTCTAGGGTTTAGGGATAGTGCTTGCATATCCCTCGTAGCCTCAATACCCACTCGTTTGAATACCATGGTACCTGTCCCAGAATCTGTAAAAAAAAGGCCTCAAAGAAAGGGGTTCCTACATGGGTAGTTCTCTGAACTAGGGTCCTTTTTAGGGGGCCCTTTTTTTAAGGGTGCCGTACTACATTTGGGACTTAAGAAGGGGACCCTAATGAAGAGAGCTACCCGCATAGATACTTTGGGGGCTGATGCATAAGATGCACATTGTACATGGACCCTAAAACCCTAAACCCTAAACCCTTAAACCCTAAACCCTTTTGGGGCTAGGAGAGACCAGAAGGACCTCCCTGCTTGCCAATGCTTCTGCTAAAGCCGAAGCAACACCCAACACCTGAAACCCTAAACACCCTCAGACCGTAATTACCCTAAACCCTAAATCCCTGAACCCCTAAACCCGAAAACCCTATAAACCCTACAAGCCCTATAAGCCCTAAACCCCTAAATCCTAAACTCTTAACCCTAAACCCCCAAACCTGAACCCAAGAGCTCCAAATTAAGACTGAGGCCCAAGATCCGGAAAACGGGCTAGGGTTTAGGGGTTGGGTTTTAGGGTTGAGGGTTTAGGGATTAGGGTTTAGGGTGTAGGGATTAGGGTTTAGGGTTTAGGGTGTAGGGATTAAATGAATTAGGGTTTGGGGGTCGGTGGCCGTGGGGCTGTAGTTTCGGGCTTCCGGGCTGAATCCCTCTAAACTGCCCTAGCCGGTACTAAGATCCCCAGCGACCTAGGAAGAAAAAGGGGGCCCTGTTTGGTAAATTCTTGGGTAGGCTTTATATAAAAAATGAGCCTAAGACGGCAAACAAGTGAAACAGGAAGGGCCCACTGGAAGAATTTTAGCCCTAAGCCCTAAACCCCTAAACCCCAAGCCCTAAACCCTAAACCCCTAAACCCCTAAACCCCTAAACCCCTAAACCCCTAAACCCTAAACCCTGAATCGAGCGTGGAGTGCCTGGAGCTGGCGCCCTTCCCTGGGTCGCGCCGCCCGTGGTGCAGAGCCTGTAGCACCTCACTGCGTGGAGTCTCATGTACGGTTTAGGGTTTAGGGTTTTGGGTTTAGGGTTTAGGAAGCCTAAAGCCTAAACCCTAAAGCCTATAAGCCCTAGGTCCTATAAAATGTATACGGCTTTGGGGTTCCACAATTTAGGGTTTTAGGGCTTGGGCTTTAAAGCTTTGGGTTCTCAAGCTTGTGCATAGCTTGCTTCTGAGGCGATGCAAGGACTCGTATTTCGGATAGCCGTTTTTAAGACTTATACTTATACTGGTATAGGGCTCAACTATCCCAACCAACCCCAGATATCTTGAAGCCACGATACCTGCAGGCCGCAACACTGAGCCTTACTAGCAGTAAATGTTATCGCATATCCCAAAGGCTCCATGTACCCATATAGTATATACTTAGACCCTAAAGTACCTAAATCGGAACCCCTTTAAGGCCTAAGTATATACTATGTGGCTACGTGGAGCCTTTGGGTATTAATATTCGTGCACGGAAAGACTTTGGAGTCTAGCGGTTTTGCACGGAGAGACTTTGGAGTCGAGCGAGTCGCAGAAGTTGGGTATGGGAGTTCGTTCCACGGATTTCGAGTTTCAGGTTCTGGTATCTTCTTAGTTTCCCACGCACACACACACACACCAGTAGGCTGACGACTTCGTGTGTACCAGGCTTAGATGGCTTAGATGAAGCGTGATGGATTGCCTGAAAAAGCCCACCTGTGTCAAACTCAGACTACCCCTCCCTTCCCCCCTCCCCCCCCCCTCCCTCCCTCCCCTCCCCCCCCCTCCCTGAAACCCCGAAACCCAGACCCCAAGCCCGGATGCCCAAAAACCCTTGAGTCCCAATCCCTCATGAAAGCGCACCTATAACCCCCAGCTATAACCTACACCCCTACGCCCGAAACCCTAAACCCCCTAAACCGTACTTACTACGTCCCCTGGGCTGCCTTGAAGGCTTGGGGGGCTTTGGGTTTAGGGGTTTAGGGTTCAGGGTTTAGGGTTAAAACCCCTAAACCCTGCAAACCCTAAAACCTGATTCTTTAGGCTTGGCATAATAAGGTTTGTTGTAGGGGTTTAGGGATTTAGGGATTAGGGTTTTCGGGTATCCGGAGCAATAAATAGGCTGCCTTGAGGGGCTCCGAAAGTCTTTCAGGGTACAATGGGACCCAAAGGCTCCATGTACCCATATAGGGTTTGGGGTTTAGGGTTTAGGGGTTTAGGGGTTTAGGGTTTTGGGTTTAGGGTCCATGTACCCATATAGTATATACTTAGGCCTTAAAGGGGTTCCTATATAGCTACTTTAGGGTCTAAGTATATACTATATGGGCACATGGAGCCTTAGGGGGAACTAACGGGTTTGGGGGTTTGCAGGATCTAGGATGGTTTTGGGCTTAGGGTTTAGAGTTTAGGGTTAAGGATTTAGGATGGTTTTGGGCTTTAGGGTTTAGGGTTTAGGGTGGTTTTGGGCTTAGGGTTTAGGATCTAGGATGGTTGCGGGCTTAGGGTTTAGGGTTTAGGATGGTTTTGGGCTTAGGGTTTAGAGTCTAGGGTTAAGGATCTAGGATGGTTTTGGGCTTAGGGTTTAGAGTTTAGGGTTAAGGATTTAGGATGGTTTTGGGCTTTAGGGTTTAGGGTTTAGGGTGGTTTTGGGCTTGGGGTTTAGGGTTTAGGGTGGTTTTGGGCTTAGGGTTTAGAGTTTAGAGTTAAAGATTTAGGATGGTTTTGGGCTT
Source organism: Symbiodinium necroappetens (assembly GCA_905231915.1). NCBI lineage: Eukaryota > Dinophyceae > Suessiales > Symbiodiniaceae > Symbiodinium > Symbiodinium necroappetens. Next base: position 4,464 of record CAJNJA010007583.1, read on the forward strand.
TAGGGTTTAGGGTTTAGGGTGGTTTTGGGCTTAGGGTTTAGGATCTAGGATGGTTGCGGGCTTAGGGTTTAGGGTTTAGGGTGGTTTTGGGCTTAGGGTTTTGAGCCGGAAACCGCTCTGGGCGACCCGCTGACCACAGTTCGCAGGGCACCTTCAGGCGCGTGGAACTTGAACTGCAGGGGTATCTTATGCTTTGAGGACCAGATTTAGTAAACCGCTGACAACACAGAAATCCTTAAACCCTAACCCTAAATCCCTAACCCTAATCGTAATCCTGAACCCCAAAATCAAGAACCCCTAAACCCTTAACCACCCTTAACTCCTCAACCCACGACCGAAACCTAGCACGAGCGAGGGGTTTAGGGTTGAAGGGTCCCGAAACTCCAAAGCCTCAACTCAAATTCCCCACCTCATCTCTAAGCCCGAAACCCTAAACTGTTTAGGATTTGGGTTCTGGGGTTTGGGGTTTAGGGCTTAGGGTTTTGGGGCCAAACGCAAAACCCCATGTTCCCCTGATTCCCGAAGTCTCGAGCCTACTTACGTGGCTACTGCCCCCCTCCCCCCCGTACAATAACGGTGTATGCTAGGGCTACTATTGCGGGCCTCATATATATATATAGCATATGCATATTGTTTAACGGTTACTGAGTAGGGGCAGCATCCAACTACTTACCATACTTCCGAATACTCGAAGAAATTAAACACTCAGCCACTGCAAAGACTCCTAACTCTTAAGATCCAAAACCCCAAAACCACTCAGACAATGCTGAAAAACCGTACAAAACCCTTATGCACCCATAAAAACCCTTTACACGGCCTTCAAACCAAGACGAAGCCAAACCAGGAAATAACGGAATGCCCGTTTAAACCACAAGTCTAACGGTAGTACCTTAGCAGTGAACAAGAGATGTCAGACTACCGAATCAATGGCCACCAACCTGAGACCAACACGTGAGCTTCAAAGGGCAAACCTGACTCGAATATCTAATGTAGGCCCAAATAGAAACAAGGACAGAGATTGGATAATCAGCCATGAACCTGCACCTCAACAAGTACCCATGCATACATACATGTGTGGGGATCAGATCATATAACCCTTCTTTTGAAGATTTTGAAGATAGGTTGCTCACAGTTCCTAAACCCTGGCCCTAAACCAAAACCCTAAAGCGTAGAAAGCTTGAAAGTCCTCAACCCTGTGCTGGGAGCCGTGGCCAACTCTTGTCCGGGTTGTTATCCAGGCTTGCGCAGTTCATTGCTGCGGTGTACTCCTCAGGGCTTCGTAGGGGTTTAGGGTTTAGGGTTTAGGGGTTTAGGGTTTAGGGTTTAGCTTCGGGTTTAGGGTTGACTGGGCTCCATTTAATGGACTCTTCAGCAAGGGGTCGATAAGGGTGTAATGACGTGTTCAGGGTTTACGTAAGGGCACCAATAATTAGATATTCTAGTTTCGGGATTTTTTTTACAGTACAAAGTCGAAGCAGAATAAGGATAGAATGACGAACCCTACGGATTGATACCGGTAAACACCCCTGGGGTTTAGAGCTTGGGTTTTTTGGACGTAGGACTAGGGGCGCCCTTGGGGACATAGACCCTCTCAATAGGGCCCCTTTTAAGAGAGCCAGAAGTAGGGTTAACAATGGGTCCCCTTTAAGGGGTCTCCCTTGTTCTACCTAGGAGGTTTAGGATGAGAGGCTGTTGGGGCCCCAGGGTTTCGATGCTTGAGCTCGGGCAGCCGGCTTTCGGCCGAATGAATGGCCTTTGAGCAAAGAGCTCTCTTGCATCTCTCTTGCACCTTATTATGATCATGATGTCTTTATATAAATATGCGTGTGTATATGCACATACACACATACACACATACACACATACACACACATACATACATACCATACCATACCATACCATACCATACCATACCATACCATACCATACCATACCATACCATACCATACCATACAAACCAAATACACATGACGTGTCAAAACGTAAAGAGCGTTTTTGGACTTCAGGTTTAGCCTCTCAGACTTTCCAGGGGTCACAGACTTGACAAGGGCACGGGCGCATGGGATCTGGGCTTTAGGATTTGATGGGCTGAGGGTTAGGGTTTAGGGTTTAGGGTTTCGGATTTAGGATTTAGGGTTTAGGGTTTGGGCATTGGGATTTGATGGCCCAGGGTTAGGGTTCAGGGTTTAGGGTTTAGGATTTGCTGGCCCAGGGGTAGTGTTAGGGATGCATGGGGTTTAGGGTTCTAGTTTAGGGTGCAAGGTTTGCCACATCCGCTTACATACAGTAGGCACGACTGTGTCCAATATCACTAGATCTTCTATGGTGTCGGTTTCAGCTCGGCCGTACTGTCCTCTGAGATCCCAACAAGACCTCTCTGTCCGTGGTGTAGGGTTTAATGTAGGGGCCTAAATAATTACCAATACTATTTTGGGAGTTCCTCATTACCCTACTCTAATTCGTGAGGCCGATATTAGGCCATTAGGCTTGTTAGGCCATTAGGCTTGTGGTTTTTAGGAGTTCCTTGTTACCCGGTTCTGAGTCTTGAGGCCATATATTGGGCTTCCCTTGGGCTTTAGAGCTTTGCAGCTTGAGGGTTTCAGTCTTATTAGAGACTTACCTGGACCTCATATAACCTACCCTTTTTAGGGCTCCGTATTTTTACTTTCTTTATCTACGTCCTTAAAAACGGGTAGGTTCATTTGGGGTTAAGGTAATGTTTAAGGTAACATGTCCTCGGAGATAAGTCTCGGACATAGACACAACCGCCTCGAAACAGGAACACTGGAGGAGCTTCTGGGCCTTTAGGGTCGAAGGTGGAGGGTTTAGGTCTTCGGGTTTATAATAAACCCCAAAAAGTTGGAAACCGGATTAAGGACAAATAGTGCTGGGATTCCCCATACATTACTCTTAAGGATTGAGGCTATTGGGTTTCCAACTTTTGGGCTTCTACTGTAGGGTTTAGGGTTTACCGTTTAGCCGGTTCCAACCAAGTCCTATATGATCGAGAAGAGAACGTGACCTAGAAGCCGTTGGGAAACCGAGACAGCCCAGAAATAGCCAGCAATGTTGTAGGCTTTGTAGATAAAGAATGCAGAAACACATCGTACCTGTGAATCAACCCCGAACCTAGACTCTAAACTCTAAACATCTCTAAAATCCTAAGTCCCCCCCAAAATCTGAACCTAAGCCCCCAAGGAGAATCGGCGCGGCTCCGTCAGAGTCCAGAAGTTGCCTCGGCCCAGAATTCATGCAGGATTTGGGGTTCAGGGTGCGGGGCTTAAACGGCATAACTTGCTCGTTAATCCCCTTATAGTCCCTGCATAAGTAAGGTATACAATATACCCCTAAACCCTAAACCCGGCCCTTGGCTACTTTTTGGGGTTTTCTGGTCACGACCCATCTTGGGCTGCAGGGTTGATGGTCTTGGGTTTGGGGTCATGCCTCTGGCTTGAGCTTCTGGGTTCTTGGGTCGTAGGGTTGAGGCTTTAGGGTTTAGGGGTTTAGGGTTTAGGGTTAGGGTTCAGGGTGTTGAGTGTGGGGCTTTGGGGTTAACTGGTCAAGTGTCTGAGGTATATCTAAACCCTAAACCCCAAACCCTAGAACCTGATGGTGGAGCGAAAGGATTCGAGCTTGACTCGAACTTGGGTTGGGGACCGTGAACCGTATAATCCCTAAGCGTAGTACGGGGCTCGGATTCTATAACAGGGATCCCTTGAAGGGTACTATAGGGATCTGGATGCTGTTCTAAATTAAAGTAGCCAGCCTAGGCGCTAGGAGTGCTTGCGCACGCTCTTGCGCGGTCTTGCGTGCGCAGGGTTTTTTTCACACAGTCGCCCCAATGCCTACCCTACAGTACTCTTCCTACAAGAGGCGGGGGGGTTTAGAACGGCATCCATCTAGAGTAGGGCTTCCCCAAAGGCTCCATGTACCTATATAGTATATACTTAGACCCCAAAGTACCTATATAGGAACCCCTTTAAGGCCTAAGTATATACTATATGGGTACATGGAGCCTTTGGGAGTAGGGCTTCCTTTCAAGGGGTATAAAACCCCCAAGAGTCGGAAACAGGATTAAGGACACTTCGTGGCTAATTGGAGTGTTAGGGCTTAGGGTTTAGGGTTTAGGGTTTCGGGTATACCCTGCAGAACACCTGAAACCTAAACGCAGAACATGTCTGGATATATATATATATATGGAGTCGTATTTTGACGAGGTACTGTTGACGTGCCCTCGCCCGCCACAGCCACAAGAGCCCCTCGTGGTGTCCTGACTGGAAACTCCAATCCTTTAACATCTCCGCTTCGGGTTTCAACCGTGCGGCAGATGAGGGCTTCCGAAAATAGGGGACCCTGGTATAGTACCCTGAATAGTAGGATCCTTATTATAAGGACCCCAAAATAAGGTACCCCTAATTTTCGGAAAGTCCCAAATGCTGGCATGACGAAAGGAAGAAAGGGGTCGAACAGTGCAGACTCACCTTCCCGAGTTGTGGGCCCCCTACACAGGACCAGGAACAGCATACTCTGTTACCTGCTAGCCAGACAGAAGCGCTGTGCTAGCTCTAGGCCCTCTAGATCCTTATGGAGCCATTCTACGAACCACCCTGCTGTCCTCATACCAGGTCGTGCTCGCACAGAGCTTCCCATCCTCTAGAGGTCAGGGGCCTAAACCAATAGCAATACAGTAGTGCCGTAGTAGTACAACTATAGTACGAGGGTTTCGGGTGCACCTAAAGCTGTTTAGCGGCTCAGCGGGGTTTGGGGATCACCAAAAGCTCGAAACCAAACCCCGATCACTCCGATCGCTCCAAGATAACTACCACTACCAAAAGCCCTTCATTTTGAAGATGGTCTCCTCCGACATACGAACCCTGTCCACAACCGACCAAGTATAAGGCCTGGTACTGGTACTGTACAGTAGTGCACAATGGTACAGTGGTACAGTAAAACGTACAGCAGTATAGTAGTAGTACCGTAGTAGTACGGTAAACCGTAAGAGTACAATAATTTTAGACTTGAGCGTCAGGGTTGGGGGGTTACAGTTTAGGGTTCCATTCAGGGTAATTAAGTATTATTTCAAAATATAGGTCTGTAAGCTTCGGGTATTAGAGCTTTAGACTTTTTGAGTAGATGGTCGGGATTTTGGAGGGTGCATTAAGATTGACCACTAGCAGAAAGGAACACACACACACACACACACGCTCTCTCACGCAAGACAATCCGCCAGGCCAAAAAACGCAGGCATGATGGACTTCGCCCGAACATCCACCCGAGAAATGAATAAGCCAATAAACGCATTAAAGAACCCCACCTAACTAAAGACATCTCTGGATGTGGCTCCTGTGTTGGCTTGCTTCGGGACCTAGCACTTATATCCCTAAACCCTAAACCCTAAACCCCAAGCCCCAAAACCCAAAACCCCTATAAACCCTAGACCCTTATAGTTATAGGTTTACTGGAGATCCGATTACTCGAGACAGCCACATCGTGATGTCTGAACCAAGCCAAGTAGGATCTGGGGTTTAGGGGTTTAGGGGTTTAGGGTTTAGGGTTTAGGGGTTTAGGGGTTTAGGGTTTAGGGTTAATACAACATGGCATCCCATCGTCCTGACAGCTTGAGAACAAAACCAGGCCACGCAGAGACAACGACATCATGCCTCAACCATGTTGCCCAGGTGTAAAACCTTCTATCCTAAAACCTTGAGGCCCCAAAATAACTATAGACCCTGCAGAGGTTAAGAGAAACCCTGATCAAGCAGCGCTAAGATAGAATCCTTACGTAGAACCCTTACAAAGCCCCACCCCAAACCGCTAAACCCCTTAAGCCCTTAGGCCCATTAAACCTATACCACACCAAAGTGGGACCTTCATGGGCGGACAGCCGGTGCATTTGGACTCCAACGGAATGCGATGGCTTGCACCTTTGGGGGCACTGTTCGGGTGTAGGAGGAATCAGTGTCCCCCTCGGGTCTAGGGTTTGTGAATGAAGGTTTCGGGAATGAAAGACCCTAAACTTTCGAGTTGAAGGGGTTGAGAAACGAGGGTGTCGGGTGCAAGGGTTTGGGAATGAAGCTTCGGGTTTAAGGGTTTAGGAAAGTTTAGGGTTCAAGGGTTTCGGAATGAGGGCTTCGGGATTATGAGTAATGAGGGTTTCCAACTTGAGGTGCAAGGCTTGAGGCGCGGGTTGAACTCTTTGAACTTTTTTGGGAGCGTGTGGGGGGGGGGGGGGGGCTCGTCCCACATACTAAACTGTATAAAGCCCTTATAAATTTATAAAACCGATAAGCCTTAAACCATAACCTAAGGGTTCACGCGCTAGAGTATAGGTTTCAGGAAAGAGGGAGCGAGGGCAACCTGCGCACATAAATCAACAAAGCCAAAAAACCCTCAGCCTCCGCAGTCCAATCTGAAAGCCAGCAGTCTCAAGCCTCAATCCGATCTGCCAGCTGTATGGGCACAAGAACATCTGCAACTTGAGTGAGGTCGACATCAGCAATCCAGGCATCACCGTGCAGCCGTGCAGAACACGAGATGAACCACCTGCAATCACAGCAAGAAACAACGGTGATTATCTGTGGCGATGATGGTCATGATCATGGCGATGACGCTGCTGCTGCTGCTGNNATGATGATGATGATGATGAAGAAGGCCGTGCTCATCATCAGAACCGCCGTCACCATTACCTGCCGAAACCACGATGAGCGCAGCATGAGGAGCAGCAGAAGCAGCCAAGGCAATGCACATGAATGCCTCAATTCACGCCTGATAGAGATGAAATGTGGTTGCAGCAGTGATAGAAACACTGGTGCCTGTGTTAATTCTAGCCACACTCTCGTTCTGGCCTCCCTTACTAAACCCTAAACCTCAAAACCCCCAAACCCCCAAACCCTAAACCCTAAACCCTAAACCCAAACCCCCAAACCCTAAACATCCCCAAACATCCCAAAACCGTCAACAACAATTTCACGTGCGGCCAAGCCTCATCCTCCGGTCGGGCTGCTCGGAACCGGGCCGACGATGGGGATATAGTTCTGGGATTTAGGGTTAGGGGAAAGGAGGTTTAGGGTTTAGGGGGAAAGGGGTTTAGGACTTGGGGTTTTGGGTTTAGGGTTTTGGAGAAAGGGGGTGAAGGGTTCAGGAATTGGGGTTTAGGGGAAAGGGGTTTAGGGTTTAGGGGTTTAGGGTTTTGGGGTTTTAGGGGGTTTTGGGGGTTAGGGTTGTGGGCTCTGGGGTTTTGGGGTTTAGGGTTTAGAAATTTGGGGTTTAGGGGTTTAGGGGTTTGGGGTTTTGGGGTTTAGGGGTTTAGGGTTTTGTTGTTTAGGGTGTTGGGGCTTAGGGCTTGGGGTTTAGAGTTTTGGGGTTTAGTGTTTTGGGGTTTTGGGTTTCGGGCTTTGGGCTTTTGGGCTTAGGGTTTTGGGGTTGAGATATCTACTTCCTTATAAACCCCCCCCCCCTCCCCTACCCCCCCTCCCCCTTAACCCCCCCCGCTTAAGGGCCCTTATGATGGAGCGATTAGAGTTTGAGGTTTGAGGTTCAGGGTTCAGGGTTGAAGGTTAAAAGGTTTGGGCTTTGGAGCTGGAGAGAGGGGGGCTGTCCACCTAGCTGTTCCAAATTCTAGGCGGTGAAAATTTGCAGTGCTGTTCAGGGTTTAGGGTTTTGGGCCAAGTTTAGGGCTGTTCCAACTAGTCTTCTCGGCGCAACTGCTGCCATTGCAATTGTTGCACTACTACAAATACATTCAGGCCGGGTTCCGTTAGGACATGAAACAGTGAGTGTGACGCCTCGGACCACGGCAACTTCGGAAACATTTGGATTCAGGGTCTAGGGTCCGGGGCTTCGAGGGTTCAAGACATGGGGTTCAGATCCCTCGAGCCGCTTCAACTAACAGCAACGCCTCAGGCCGCGTGCCCCAAACCCTAAGACCCTAAGACTTCAGGTACCTACATAGTTTTTTCTACTTAGGTTTTGTGCAATACCAATTTGGTGCTTTAAGGCCTAAGTATGTACTATATAACATGTAAGGGCCCTGAAGGCCAAAAACCCCCGCAGCAGCAAACCGAGTGGGCTTAGGCAAACCCAGGCAGCCCTGGGGCCAAGGCTCTTAATTTTATGTAGAAAAGACCAAACCCTGAACCTCGATCCTAAAAAAAGCAGCCCTGTAACCTGACATAGGGGCCTTAACCTTAATAGTTAGAATAGAGTTTTGGGGTCTGTTATACTATAACTACAAAAAAGGAACCCTAAGAATAGTATTGGTAACTCTTTAGGCCCTGTATAGTACTTAGGCGCAAACCCTGAACATAAACCCTAAACCGAACCTGAACCCTAATGAAGCCCCAAACCTAAATTCGGCTGAACATATGGGTAGTTCTCTAAATTAGGGTCCCTTTTTGGGTCTCAGGGCACCCTTAAAACAGGACCCCAAAAAGGGCCCTACTGCAGAGAACTACTGATATGCAGCAATGCGACTGTCGGTGGCGCAGGTGGTGGCGGTGGTGGAGGCGGGGCAGGATTGTGCCAGCGTCTGCGTGAGCGGCGCCTGCGAATTTTCCGTGCGAAGTTGCCGGGTTTAGGGGTGTGGCGGTTAGGGTTTAGGGTTCCGGTTTAGGGTAACATGTTTTGCTGCTCACTGTTTCAAATCTTTGATTGCTTGTACAAGGGTTTAGGGGATTTGTGGGGGTTGCAGGATTTCGTCTGTTCATGTCCCGGGCGCTTGGGGTTCTCTTCTAAGGGTTTTCAAGGTCTTTCGGGGAGGTTGGATTGTTTTGCCTGCCTTAACCCGAAATCCTCCAAGCCATGGTAGCCTGAACCCAGCACAAGACCGATGCATACCAGTGCTGTCAACACCACCATTACACCTCTCGGAGATTGCAGGCATTTGGTACGTGCAGCTAGTGTTGCACTGTTCAGTTCGATTTGGAAAGAAGTGCATTGGCTACGATGGTAGCACAACCCTGAAACAACGCTAGCAGCCAGCAACAACTCAACATAAACCCTCCACCTTCTGTCGTCATACCGGCGCCGCGGCTGGGACGGTGGGTGCCGTCGTCGCTGGGACGGCGGGTGCCGTCGTCGCTGGTGAGGGGGCGGCGGCGGCGGCGTCCGCCGCCGTCTCCAGTACCTCCGAAACCGGGATCATGACGGTTTAGGCTTAGGGGTTAGGGGTTTAGGGGTTTAGGGGTTTAGGGTTGAGTTTAGGTTTTTGAGGGCGAAGGTTCCGTTTTGAAGGTTGAGAGAGTAGGGTACAGGGTATAGGGTCTAGGTACTACGGTTTAAGGATCTGAGGAGCCTGCACCTTCGGGTAGCTTAAGGAAAACCCGTATAAAGTCAGCGACTAGAGACCCGACAGTCGAGGTTTCGAAGTTGCGATTGTTGGGCTTACCCATAGGCCCCTAAGTAGTTCCTTTTTGGGATAACCTTATAGGATTCTAAATATAAACCATAAAAGAGGAACTACTTAGGGGCCTATGGGTATAGTCTGGATTCTTACGGTTTCGGGCTATGTTAATGGGTATGTAAAAGCCTAGCTCAACAAGCACTGCAAAGCTCACACACATGCACAAACATGCTTGCCCCAAGCCGTAAACTAAACCCTTAACCCTTAGAGCCTAACCCCTAAAACCCCCAACCCTAAGCCCAAAACCTTACACCTAGACGATCTCCATGCGCAGCTCTCTTCGTTAGGGTCCCCCTTTCAGGTCGCCTCCATGCTGCCATGGTCATCGCCTAGCTAGTCCTCTGCTCATGACACTGTGAAGCCTAAACACTCAACCGTCGGACCTTCCACTGGACTGATCTTCCAAGGGGTGCACCAACATCCCCTTGATAATAATCAACAGAAAATGCGAATGAGACGACGAGTATGATCTTTCATGAGGGTGCCGATTGCGTTTTAACCAATTTTGAGAAGGAGACCCCAAGATCAAAGCGGCACGAGGGTACAACTTGATGAACAAACTCTCGAAACCCTAAACCCTAAACCCAAAGGCCCAAGGGGTTCACCAGTATCCAGCTTTGTCCTGGCCCTCCGGCTCATCCAAGGGCATGCCTGCCAGGCTCTTCCACCTGCGGCCCGAATCCTAAACCTTACCCATAGGCCCCTAAGTAGTTCCTTTTTATGGTTTATATTTAGAATCCTACAAGGTAATCCCAAAACGGAACTACTTAGGGGCCTATGGGTAACCCCTTAATATACAAGGCTCTAAGCCTCCAAGCACTGACATTTCTACTACATGGACGGGTAGGTGAACCAATGAATACATTGCATACATACATTGATGGCGGCTCTTCAACCCTACCATCACACACCCAATGATTCTTTACAACTCCAGCGATGTTCCGTAAAAGCAGTTGAATACTAATCCTTACAGTATCACGTCGCTTGTCTGATACGAAAGAGTGGTCTTTTGTCTGGGTTGTCATAGGCGGAGATTAACCCTAAACCCTAAACGCTGAAACCTAAACCGAAAGAACGGTCTTTCGTACGGCTTCTCATGGGCGGAGGAGTAACCCTAAACTCTGGGCCTTGCTACAGGGACCCTGATGCTTGCAAGTTGGGGCTTTGGTATTATGGTAGATGCTCAAAAACTGGGCTAAGCTGTCGTATGCTATTTCAGAGTAGGATTTCAGAGTCTGGGAGTTAGGATTAGGGCGACCCTTGGGGATATAGACNNGCCAGAAGTAGGGTAAAGAAGGGTCCCCTTTAAGGGGTCTCCTTAATACTACCTAGGAGAGCCACTCTTCTGGCCTGGCTGTTGCTGCCGGTCCCGTCCACCTCTGGCAGCTGCCTCCCGGCCTCCAGGGTCTCGATGAAGTGCATGTGGACTCTCCGTCCTCAGTGTAGCCCCGTCCTTTTTTTTTCTTGATTCGTAGAGACGGATGCGGGTCCCATGCAACACATGTCCAGAGACTCCAAAACCCCTTAATGAAGGAATATACCTTAACTCATATTAGTGTTCCTATTATAGTTGAAGGTATATTCCTTAATTCAGGGGTGTTGGAGTCTCTGGGTGTCTCGGGGCGTTGGCCAGGGAGATCCTCTCCAGCATCTGCTCATCGAGAAGGCCGCACTGTTCGTGCTGCGTGCTGCTGTGGCCCTAAACCCTAACATACCAAAGCCTACTTTTTTTGTAGGGTCCCTATAAATTCCATATAAAGGTTCAGAATAAGAACCCACAAAAAAGTAGGTCTTGGTAGGTTAAGGTAAACCCTAAACACTAAACCCCTTGGACAGATATCGAAGCGCTGCTTGACGTTTCGAGCAACGACGTCCCAGAGCTCCTCTACTGTGATAGGGGGTTTACGGGCCTTGATAAGTAGACAAGAAAGGGGCTTTAGGTATTGTTATAGTAAAGCAGTGCTTGGCATGGGGTACCATGGTTCGGGGACAAAAGTAAGGAGCAGTGGCAGCAATTAGCATCCCTACCTGGGCCCCCAAGTAACCTACCTGTTTAAGAACTTATATGGGTAGTTGTCTAAATCAGGGTCCCCTTTAGGGTCCTTTTATAAGGGGTGCCGTACCATTCTGGGGACTTAAAACGGGACCCTAATTTAGA